>CM076584.1:193243891-193341791 GCA_034641835.2 Pinus albicaulis | reverse complement strand
AGAAATGCATAAGTCCAGTCATAAAAGGCGTTTTACTAAACCAAGGAACAAAGAAAAATCATTCATATTATTGGAAGAGTTCAAACCCATAATTTTAACCACTCCAGAGGTCATAAATTTGATGAATCTATTGTTCAATGTCATTATTGTAAGAAATTTTTGCGTTATGCAAATGAGTGTAAGAATGAAAAATATGACTAGATCAATGTAGTAATACATCAACAAGTACTACGTTTGTTGCATGTACTAGGATTGTTGAAGCAATTCCTACTTATTCCTTTCTTGTGTCATGTTCCTATAATTTATACTAGCAGTTGCACTGACAGGTGCAAAGGGATGCCGATAAGAGGAATAGGGATAATCACATTTAACCTTAGCATTGATAGTACAAATACTATCATGAATGTTTTGACGATATGCTCACCATGATTAGAAACTCCTCCTCCGTCCAACTTAGACATATATGTTGGAATACCTACCATCCTCTACTGTAACTTAAATGACAGGGGTTAATATATAAATTAATGTTTTGTAATAGATGCAATGAGGTGAAATACACTAAGCCTAGTGTAAAACATGATATAGGGATAAATTTCTTTGTTGTGGGTCCCGACATAATGTTTTTACACATAGGATAAAGTATTTTTTGGGTTTTTTTGGTATTTTTCAATAAAATGGGAATTAGTTAAGGGGTTTTACTTTCCTTAAGTATAATGGGTTTTAAACTTAGGAAAAGGGGATTTTTGCAAATGAAAATGGATGATAATGGGAACAAAAAGGAAAAATGAAGGGGGAAGAATTAAAATGGAGGGAATGAAGTATTTTTACAAGGGGATGAATTTTTGAAGGAAGTTAGTGATTGAAATGACCAATTTTATGCTTATCCATGATTGTAAAAACTGTTTCTGCCTACCCATATGCTACCCTAACATTTTTTCTTCATTTACCTAGGTGCATTTGAGCTTGCAAACCCTTGTTCATTTTTCTTTTAAAACAACAAACTAACTGATTCTATCCTTATTTCTTCCAAGGGATCAGGTTAAGTTATTGAGCTTCTTATTATTCTCTACCTAACTACTGATCTACCACGATTATATTATTTGGCTAGATCTTTATTCTCTATCTAACAACATGAAATTTAAAGCATGAGAAGTTAAGATTAAATTGTTTAACCTTCATGGATTGTGGCATTGTAACAAGCTGCACATAATCTTTATTTTGCAGTAAAAGTAAATAGTAGTGGCATTTGGATTTGCATCAATTTCATGTTCTATTTTTATTCTCTTTTGTTTGGGGTCCATTTTCTATACCTTTTGATGTTTTTTCTTTCAATTCATTTGATTTTTCTTTCAAAACTTTTACCCTCTTTACATTTTTTATTTTATTTTTCTGATATGGGAAAACAATTTGCAGAAATAAAAGTATGTACATATTCCAAGACTAATCAAAGTCAATTCAAAAATTATGAATCCTATTATTATAGGACCCTAATAGTTGGGAAAGATAATATTCTCTAATATCATGAAAAAGTTTATGAAGAAGGAACAACGAGGCGACATTGTACAATTATGCTCAAGTTCCAACATCAAAATCATCTATTTCTCCAAATCTCCAAAACGTATTGGACAATCATTCTAAGGTGTTTGAAACTCCCAAAGGAATCCCACCTATTCATGATCATAATCATGCTATTCATTTGATTCCAGGAAGTGTTCCTCCCAACATTAGGCCTTATAGATATCCTTACGTAGAAAAGTGTGAAACTGAGCACATGATTGTAGAAATGCTAGAGGCTGGTATAATTAAAACCTAGCCAGAGTTATTTCTTTTCTCCAGTAGTATTGGTGCACAAGAAGGATGGATCATGGTGCATGTGTCCATATTATATGGAGCTCAATAAGCTTACTATTAAAGATAAATTTCCCATTACTGTGATTGATGAATTATTGGATGAATTGCATGGAGAAATTTATTTCACCGATTTGGATATCCATTCAGGATATCATCATATTAGAATGAAGACTGAAGACATTCTGGAAACAACATTTCGAACTCATGAGGGTCATTATGAATTTTTGGTCCTTCCTTCTAGAATTACCAATGCACTTTCTACATTTCAAGGGTTGATGAATTAAATTTTCAAACCCTTCCTTAGAAAATTTGTGTTAGTATTTTTTGATGGTATCCTAATCTACAATAGGTCTTGGAAAGATCATGTTCAACATGCTGACAAGGTACTCAAACTATTGGAAGAGAAACAGTTATATGAAAAAACCTCCAAATTTTTCTTTGGATTACAAAAGGTGGAATATTTGGGTCATATTCTATCTCAGGAGAGTGTTATGGTAGACCCTAAAAATATTAAAGCCATTAAGGAATTGAAAGTCCTCACAACCATAAAGTAGTTCTGAGGATTTCTCTGGTTAACAAGGTATTATCGTAAGTTTGTTAAGAATTATGGGAAAATAGAAGTGCCTCTAACAACATTATTTAAGAAAGATGCATTTTTATGGAATACTGAAGAAACTAAGGCCTCTAAACATCTTAAAGAGGCAATGTGCCAAGCACCAGTCTTAGCTATGCTAGGCTTGACGAGAACATTTATTGTGGAATGTGATGCCTCAAGAAATGGAATTGGTGTTGTTTTAATGCAAGAAGGAAGACCTGTTGCTTTTGAAAGTCATCTAATCAAAGAAAAGTGTTTACAGAAAGCTATTTATGAGAAGGAAATGTTGGAAATACTAGATGCACTAAATAAATGCCGACCTTACCTAATGGGAAGACACTTCAAGGTAAAAATTGATCATGATAGTCTTAAATAATTTTTGGAAAAAATACTATCTTCAGAAGAGAAGAAAAAATGGGTCACAAAGATGTTTGGTTATGAATTTGAAATCATATACAAAAAGGGGAAGCTAAATGTTATAAAAAATTCACCCTCAAAAAAGGATGAGGATGTGGAAGCATTGCTTTGTGTCGTTTCTATTATCCAACCAGATTGGATAACCAAAGCAAGGGAGGAGTGGAAGAATGACGAAGAAGTATGGAAACTCATTCAAAATTTGCAGCAAGATCCTAGCACATATGATACATTTAGTTGGGAAAATGATTCCTTATGGTACAAATATCGCTTACATATTTGTAAGGATTACCAACCAAAAAAAAATATCTTTTGGAATTGCACAACTGTCCCTTAGGAGGACACTCGGGATTTTTAAAAACTTACCACAGGGTGAAGAAAGAATTTTTTTGGGATGGCCTTAAATATTATATTCAAAAGCTTTTGGTAGACTGTTTGGTTTGGCAGCAAAATAAAATTGATACATTCAAGACTCAGGTCTGCTATAACCTTTATCCATTCCAAATCAACGTTGGAAGGAGGTTTCAATGAATTTTATCACAGGTTTACCTGGTACTTGATAGGCTTACCAAGTATGCATACTTTTGTGCATTATGTCATCCCTTTAAAGCGAGTACAGTTGCTACTGCATTTATGGAAACAATTCAAACGCTACATGGAAACCCAAAGATTATTCTAAATGATAGAGATCCCATTTTCACGGGAAATGTTTGGGCGAAATTATTTTCTTGTTTAGGTACTCAACTAGCTCATAGCTCATCTTACCATCCTCAATCTGATGGGAAAACTGAGATAGTGAACAAATGTTTGGAAGGATATCTTATTTTCTTTGTATCAGATAAACAAACACAATTGGTCAATTGGTTACCTCTGGCTGAATTTTGCAATAACACTTCCTTCCAAACTGCAACAAAAATGACCCCATGTATGGCGTTTAATGGATATCATCCATCGTCCATCACATAATATTTAAGAGAAAGTTCTAAGGTTCAATGAGTGGACGATCACATCGAGCATCAATAACAAGTTCTCCAACTCCTAAATGATAACCTAAATTTTTCACAGAATCAAATGGAACAACAGGCAGATCAACATCGCAACAAGAGAAGTTTTGATGTAGGTGACTCAGAATTTTTATGACTACAACCATAAAAGCAAATGTCCCTCAAGAAAGCTAAGAAGTATAATAAATTATCGCCAAAGTACTATGTTCCATACAAGGTGTTGTGAAATATTGATACTATGACATACAAATTGGAGCTTCCTGCATCGTCCTGAGTGCAACTAGTTTTCCATGTTTCATGCTTAAAGAAGGTTATAGGTGACAAACTTCTGGTTCACACAATATTTCCAAAACTTCATGAGGAACGAAAAATGATATTGGAACTTGAAGAAGTCACGGAAAGAAGAACTCGACAGCTACAGAATCGATCAATTTTAGAGTATCTCATCAAGTGGAAGAACTTACCCACTAAAGATTCTGCATGGGAGGATGATAATTTTATACAGAAGCATCTAGAACTACACAAGCATTGAGGACAACACTTTTTTGAAGGAGAGGGGAATGTTAGGGCCCTCTACTACTTGTGTAGTCCCTTATTATTGTTATTGTATCCCCCTTATCGTTATTTTTGTACCCCTTTAGTACCCATATTGTTATTATTTTTCCCTTACATTATTATGGTTAGGTCGGCTATGATTATATTGTGCCCCCATGGAATCCTATATATAGAAAAGAGGTTTTGTCATTTGTGTCATCCAAGAATTGTTCATTTATGTAATGAAAAGGGGGTTTCCCCTCGAAGGGGCTGATTTCTAAGGCGTTGATATATCTTTTCTTCTATTTTGTGAGTAACGAAAATTTTAAGGATGAAAGTTTCTCTTAAAGTTTAGAAATCTTGGTGAATCTTACTAGTCCCCAATATGTAAATTGTAAAATTTATTATAGTATTTTTGTAAAAATATTAAGCTTTATAAATATTTTATATTAGTATATATAAGATTTTGGCCATTTTTAGGGTAAAATAATTTTATACTATAAAATTGGGGCGAATCAATTTTGAAAAAAATGTAAATTGGCGAAGTTTTTTTTTTTTAACATGGAAAAATATCCCACTTGCGAATATTAACCCCTATAATTTTCCTTGTTTGTGAGTTGGTTTCATAACATAATCATTGTTCCTCCCATGGATTATGAATTTGTTGTTTCACCACTTTTCTCCTATATTTCTTCTCCATTTTTCATTTTTCACCTGTTTATTTTTTTCACTTATCTTCTTCATGTCAATTTTCTAAGGAATTCTTGTGGCTAATTTCCCACTCCTCTATCATATATTTATATTCCAATACATGACAAATGCCTTTATATTCCATATGAGGAATATAAATATTTCAGTCCTCGAGGGATTGCCTAGACAACAAAGGTCATAGCCATTACAAGAAATATTCATTATGAGTTCAACACAGTGTCACATGTAAAATTTCTCCCTACCACTTGCATTAAGCCTAATATCTTTATATTTCGTATAAGGAATATACTTTTTGGGTTCTTGATGGATTGTTTAACAAGGCTTGAAGAAATTACAATAAATACTAATTATAAACTTTGTTAGCCCTTTACAAAGTCTTTATTATTAAGTGAAAGATTCACCAAAAAAATTATATATATATATATATATATATATATATATATCATTTTATTGATACAATATCTTTCCATTTTTCATGTGTATCATGGGGATTCGCCCATTTATTATACATATAAATTTAAGGGGGTTCTAAAAATTTATCCTCGAAGAATCTCGTGAACTATAGTCCACCATTTTTCTTGCCATATTTAATATTTTCCCTGCAATTATATCATGTCATCTAAACCAAAATTTGAACATAATCAACATACCTCAGTGTAGTCCAGAGGAGGATATCTCGTCTGCAACATCAACTAGATTAACATGACACATGTATAATGATAATCCTAACAATATATCAACCTCATCTCAGCCATTATCCAGTTACTACGCATCAAAATACCAAATACATACCATGACCTCGTGCACAACAACCATAACCATGAAAATTCATTCATAACAACATATAGATATTAACATTCATAAAAAAATGCATAACGAAAATGCACTCATGACGATCACATTCGAACAACAACACCATCAACTTCAACATGAAAACACAATTCTAATAATGACCACCACCATGGATACATAACAAGCACATATACAGCATACATGCATGCATGATAAACACATTTCTTCCATCCAATACAAGTATTGAATTGGGAAGTTTTTTTAGCACTCTACAACACCCTCCTCCCACACTTACCCAAGCCTACAGGTCCACCGAGTTAAATATGTAATGAAGATTTATTATGATATGACTCTACCTCCTATATCACATTAAGGAAATGGAATCGACAAAACCACACCTTACTGACTTCCCTCGGGTGGTATAGGACCCCTAAGGGCTAAACCACCCTTTCAGGTGCCCAAACCCTGAGTTAAGTCTATTTTTCACTAATCTAGACCCTTGGAAACTAACATAACACTGCATGATTTCGACTGCAACTCTCGAGTGGCATGCACAAGTCTTCAAGGGAGTGGTTGCAATATTTTTTACTCAGTTTTATGATAGAAACCACAATATCTAAGCCACCTTTTTAGGGCTAGGATTTAAACCTCTCCTCATAACTTAATGAAACTCTCATAATGGTAAATTACACAAGGACAAAGCCTTCCATACAAAAGTTATACAAGGCCCTCACGTAACAAGGCCTAGCCATGACATTCATTCCATCAAACACATCATGAACATGTAATATAGAGGACATAAATACACATTTGAACATAGGGGTCTCATAATTATTTGAGAATCATCTAGAATAGTTGATTCTCTCTCATAATAGCTGCAATATCATCTATTAGGCCATGCATTCATTAACATTTCATTTACTAATCAAAATATGAACAAAAACATAACTCAAGTTTGTCATAAACCATGCTTATAACCAACATATGACCAAAGAAATATCGATGATAGAGAAACCATTAAAGCCACATAATAGCAAGCATATTTACTCATAAAATACAAGAGTAAAACATCTTTTATTAAAATAAAAAAAATCCACCCAAGTCACTGACTTCCAATCATCCCCGTACCATATTTGATGCATGATTGTGGGATCTTATGAAATAAACCAACTAAAACCAAACATGAACTTGATAAGAAAACTCACCTTTACTTCATGTGTTTCTCCTACTTTCCCCAAAACAACCCAACTTCTAGAAATATTCATCGTCACCACAAACGATAAGCTCGTTAATCATGTTGTTTCGATATACATTGTGACAGTACAATCTGAGAGTTTAAGTACGACCGGGATCTGATATGTCATGATGTAAATCACATGCAAGTCTTGTTAATCATGTGATTCATATATATATATATATATATACACACACATAGCAAAATCCCTTCAGAGTTTCTGTACGACTGGGCCATCTCATTGGACCAACCAGGAAAAATATTCCAAGGCCCTGCCGGGAACAAATATCATAAATGACGACAACACGTAAAGTTTCGCTAACAAAATGGCGAATATACGACCGAGTGGATTTCCATGTCGACTATTGACAACAAGGAAACAAAACAAGAGCTTGCGTGCAAAAATATACATCAGCAAAAGGACAGTTCCCCGGTGGCCTGATGATAGTGCGCAGTTATTGCATTTGGAGTCTTGTCGTTCTCAGGCGGAAACGTTTAAAGCGGAACTCTACATTGATCTCCTCGGAAAACACCGTCCCGTTGTAGTTTTATTTATATTTTTTATAGTATTTAACTTGAGTAAACACTCGGCAATAACTCTTATTTGAACAATCTCTTTATAAATCCTTATGTTTCATGTACTTACAAATATGTCCATCCATTTAATGTGCTTAATTATATTACAGCTCCGACGGTATACCTCTAACTACAACGATGCTTATATGCTAAGCTTGAAATCTGCATGTTAATCATATCTATCTTTTCAGAAAAAAGTTTCAGAATTTTACTTGCCAGAAAACGAGTCTTTGACCATGATTTCTAGGCACGCTTTCCTTGGAAAACACACCTGCTGTCACCTGTGGGTATCTGTCCCGCAGCATATGGAGGAGATTCTCTGCTCCTTATTGCCAGCGATGCCATCGTGGACAGATTTCGGAACTAACAGAAACTGTTGAATTTTTTTTGTGGAGATTGATCTAGTAAACATTTGATTGCCTTTGTTAAAATTCTTGTGGTTAAGTTTGTTGGCATGCTGATTCCGAGATTGATCTAGTGTACATTTTGATATTTAAAATGTAGATGGTGGGTCAATCTTCATGCAACATTCCAACTAATAAAGTTGTGTTTAACTCAAATAGTGTGGAGGCTTATTAATGAAGGTTATTTTCATTTCTTAAACATTTATTTAAAATATTCGTACAAATTTGTTTTCCAATTCTGGTTATCTGAATACTTAAGTTCGAAGGTATTTCCCTGCTCCATAGTGCTCTCGTGCTCTGTTTGCTCTAGGTATATATCCTTCAAATCTCTGGCTAAATTTTTTTGCAAAAATAGTGAAATAATGAAAATTGTTTAGTATTTAAAGAAATGTTTTATGAAATTATATTTTCGAAAATATTTTGCCATTGTTTTTTCAATTTATAGTTTTTTTTTTCACTTAAAGTAAATAGGGTTGCACTTTTTTTATTTGTGGTTATTCATTTACCAGTGTGTCCTTTAATCAAACCGCACCAGTGCATCGCGTTATAAAATGACACCAATGCAATACCAAAAATGCACCAGTGCGATTATCGGTACATTACGCACCGAAATTACATTTAGATTTGAGCACCAAAATTTATTGTTGTTTTTCTCAAATGCAAGGAGAAAATATCATATATTATATGGAATTGACATATCTTCAAAATCCAGCCCATTCCATAATATTTCTCAAAGTTCATCGCGGAGTTCTCCCTATCCATCTGGAGACAATATTTACTTCAGATTTGTTTTATTTTTTCACTATCTAATTGAATTCAAGGTTTTTATCCATGCAGTCAATCATGCACAACTTAATTAAATTTATAATGTATACAAATTTGCAGGTTCATGTAGATTCAACATCAAGTTCAGATGAACAAAATATTCAAACTCCTCCAAAATGTCGGAAGTTCTTACCAGGAGCTGCATACCGCAATGTACATTTGGTAGATTAAAATGGACAGCCACTTCACCCTGCCAATTGTAACAATATTGCATCCTCTAGCCACAATCCCGGGACAATGCTGGTAATTATAATTATAATTGTTTGGTATATATATTGATTAATATGTAATTATTTCAACGTCAATCCAATTTATAATCATGTAATATTGTCAACATGGTTACTAATTGATATCATATATTTTGTACTAATCATGTTCAAGTCACACAGCATGCCTCTCCACATCCGTAATAGCCTATCATCGGCCTCTATGTCTCTGTAATGAGTGGGCATGATGCCCACCTCAACAATCAATGCAATGAGTTAGTCGACCAACTCCATCATGTATCTAGCATCACTAAGTCGACCACGTATCGGCGCACCAACAAGAGCGGGTCTCTGATTTGCACCGACCTCCTGGTGAATATCCTCGGCATCTGGCATGCCCTCATCGTCATCAGGATCCACACCTGGATCAGGTGGTGGTGGCGGGATCTCCTCGCCATCAAAAGAGCTAATGCCTGCAAAATATATACAAGTACACAACAATAATTAGACAATTTCATTACACAATTTAATAAAAAAAAGTTAAAAAACATGTTAGAATAAATTTAAATAAAATAGTAATATTACCTTTATCATTTGGCAGCTCATGAGCTGTGAAGAGGATGTTGGCACACCCTCGTCAACCCAACCTCGCATAAGGACAGGGGACCATAATGAAGGGATGCTCATCAACACTAGCTAGAAACTCCAGTGCATCATCTGATATCCTGGTTGGAAAAAGAGTCTCCTCCCTCTTGGGCATCATCTGCCCCCACATATGCATATGTGCCTTAGTAACCGGCCTACGAGGCTGCCGAAGAAAACTAGGTCTCGTCTCTGGAAACCTCTCAAAAAATGAACAAAAAGCTCTGAAGCAAAAGGGAAGTTGACCCTCCCTTGTGCATGAGCACGACATCTATCTAATGTTGTATAGAATTTCCACAAAAAAATGGCAGACCACCTGACAAGTCATGGCTGTTATATTAAAGAATCAACATAGTATAAAAGCGAGCAACTAATGGGTTGCCCGTCACTGGTGTTGTGCGAAATGGTCGAAATGATAAGTGAGAGACACTGGACCTCCTGACGGCCAAATGCACCAATATGTAACTGCCCTGCACTGACATTAAAATTTGTAGGAGACACTAAATGTGCTCCAATGTATATCTATGAGTAAACTAACTGACTCCCTGCCACACAACAAGCTGGAACCTCGGGGAACGAGGGAAAATCCACCCCTCTCCTCGATAGCCCTGTAATAAAATATACATCCTCCTCAGTGGGCATGTACCACTGGTTGATACCAACTCGGAAAGCCTATCGCTGGGCATTCCACCTTCGAATAAGATGTCTAAAAAAAAAACTATGGGACTTTAGGAAAACAGCCTCCTCATAGAACTTGAGGAGGCCTACCTGCCTTAAGAGCCCCTGTGTCGTTGCTATAATAGGGCGAGGGTATGCATCTCTCTCCCTCTTTCTTGCCTCCCACAGGCGAACCATGTTATATTGTTCCACCTGTTGTTGTTGTTGTTGCCCCTCTTCTCTCCTTTCACGTCTCTGAATGATTGACATATTAAACACAATTTTTTTATTAAATGACACATGTATTTAGAAATATACGTATAAAAATATTTTTTGAAAAATAAATAAAACAACAGTCGGTGCACCAAAAACACAGTCACGCACCGACTCCGTTGCACCTTTAAACAAAGTGCACCGGATACGGTGCACTTAATGATATTTAGCGCACGAGGGGCGGTGCTCTAGAAAATGTTTTTAGCGCACTTTTCATTACGGGTGGTGTCAGGAGGGAGATGTGTTGACTACACTATACGCCCCGTGGCGTATGTATAAGTTAGTGCACCGCCCTCCTGCCATCATACATAGTTGTTGGTGCGGTATTTTAAAAAGCCGCACCGTTGACGCAGGCCAAATACGGTAAGTTGTGCACTGAAAAATAGCCATCCCGGGGAGGTTATTTTGGTCAACGCATCACATCACCACTATTCAACTAGGTAAACAATGCGACCAAGTAACCGACTGCACCACTTTTTATAAAGAAATTTAAAATAACACGGTGCGCCTTTGGTATAGCCCCAGAACTAGTGCGGATACCCTTAACACTGGTTTACTAGGCCGAACTGTTGACAATGTCGAATTGCAGTATGCGGTGTGTTGACCACATTACGTGCCCCGGGGCGGATAATTCCGTCAATGCACCGAGTTGTCATGATACAAATTGTCAACGGTGCGTCCTGGTCAACGACCTCACCGCAGTTTTAATTTTTTTTTAAAATAACATGGTGCACCTTGCAGTACCACCCCAAAACCGGTGCAAATAACGTTAGCACCGATTGCGGTGTGGCCTGTAAATTTATAGGCAACACCGCAAACCGGTGCGAGCCGAACAGCTCGAGCGCACTGCGCGACAAATTTTTTTTTTTTTAATGGTTAATTTTAAGATTTTTTGAAATTATAATCCACTAAAAGGTTTAATTATGGAAAAACAAGAAAAATACATGTACATTTACCTGTCGAGGAGGCATATTGGCTGTAGAATTTGCAAAAGAAAATTTGTCCACTGTTTTATAAAATTCAAGCTGGAGATTAGTGGCAATGCACAGTAGTGCGTGCGTGCAATAAGTGCAATGGGAGCATGGATGTCAGGGCGGCTCAAACAAGGATAGCTTTCACCGGTGCTTGAGAGCTATATAGCACTGACAAAAGTGAAAAATGTGGTTTTTTGGCCGTAAATTTTTTTATTTAACCTTGTTTCGGTGCACAGGGTTTTTACTAGCGTACTGGTGCATTTGCAGTATGCCACCCTAGGCGGTTTCTGTTTTCACATGCTTTTATGAGGCACCAGGGCGGTGTATCTGTAACGCACTGGTGCTCTACAATAATATGACGCACCAGGCATGGTGTTCGGTGAGCCAATAATTTTTACGGTATTTTGGCTGCAATTTTTTTTCATTTAACCCTTTTTCGGTGCGTGGCATTTTTGGGGGCCCCGTTGCATTTCCATCATTCCGCCCCAGGAGGTTTTTGTTCAGTACGCTTTTTGACGAGTTGACATGCACCGGTGCTGTTCCTTAATTAAAGTCATTGGGCATGTGTGTACAGAGCACATGATTTTCGGTGTGCCAATGTTTTATGTAGTTTTTTGGCTGTAATTTTTTTTTATTTAACCATTTTCCGGTACGTGAGGTTTATGGGCGCCCCGGTGTGTTTTCTTTATTCCACAGCAGGCGGTATCTATTTTCGCGCATGTTTTTGGAAGCACCGGTGCGGTAGAGATGTAAGAAACCGGTGTTATACAGGAATATGACACATCGGGCGGGTGTGTTAGGAGCGCACTGTTCCCGATGTGCCTATGTTTTTTGTGGTTTTTTGGCCGTAATTTTTTATTTATTTAACCCTGTGCCAGTGCGCGGGGATTTCAAGGTGGCTCGATGCGTTGGCGACCTGGTGCGTTTATGGGCGACCCAAGTGTTTTCAGTTTTTGTGCATTTTTTATGACACGCTAGTGTGCAAGTTATGTAAAGTACCGGTGCACTACAAAAATACAACGCACCGAGCGGGTGAGTACAGAGCGCACGGTGTCCGGTGTTTCAATTTTTTAACTGCACCGATGCTTTCTCGTGTTGAACGCACCAGTGTGTTTTAGGGTGATAAGATCACCGGACGAAATACATGCGCAAAAACATCCGCCTGCCAACCTCCTCTAGGAAGCTCCACTAGAAATGGATGTCTGGGTTATTTTTATAAGGGGTTCATCAAAAATATCCACTATAGTGTATTTTCCTTGTAGTGTTACTATTAAGGATCATGTTTTCTTTTGATGAAGAAGGATCATGTTTACTTCTGAAGTACGCTTTTCCATAAATTGGGTAGGGGAGGTATCCATGTTTTCATGTCTAACCTTACTATTAAAGATCATTATTCTTCTCCTAGAGGAGAAAGGAATCAATTTCATGTGGAAGGGTGATGCAATTTTGACTGGCTATGGCAAGAGATGAAGGTTGCTTAATAAAAGAGCATAAATCTATGATATAAAAGAGAAAAATATATTAATGGTATATGAGAGCATAACTATTAAGATTCTCTATTTTTATTTTCTATTTATACATATATAAAATCAAAAGAATGAAAATGATATAAGAACACGGTTCCATTAAATTTAAAAATAATATACACATGTATATGAACTTATATTAATAAAATAAAACATAGATAAATCCATATTATGGATTTAATCGATCCTATTTTAGAATGGATCTGTGGTATACGAGGGTTAGAAAATAGAAACCATATTTTTCAATATAAATAACAGATGGAATAGTATGATTGTTATGCACGTTTTAAACGGCCAGTAGGTTTGTGGTGCATATTTTAAAAGAGAACAAAATTTACATCACAAAAAACAAAGTCAGAGTATGCATGTTGTTATATCTTACTATATAATAGGGCACAATTATTTACAAAACTTGACTTTCTACGTTCATATTTATGACTTTGCTTATTATGTTACAAGACTATGAATTATACAAGTTTTGGTTGCTTTCATGCTACTCAGAGACTACTATAGAGCTTCCAAAGTTGTTAAAATCTAAATCGATTTTTTGGGGTTTCCCCTTTATCAGCACCATGCTTTGATGCAGATAATTTATATTTTTCTTGAGCCCATTTGGCCTCAATTGCAAGTTTTGGAGAGACAACATCATATTCATCACCTCCCTTTCATATTTTTGTTTCCTTTTGAGTAGCTTGTAGTCGAGGTGTAACTAGTTCCATTAGTTTCTGAGGCTCATCATGTTCCAGTCTGTTTGACTCTCCAGCCAGATGCTTTCACACTTTCTCACGATGTCCATTATTAATACAAATTCCCCCCCAAAAAATTACTTTTTTAATTTTATTTTTTTCAAATCAAGTTAACTGTATATGGATCGAATACATTTTCTCCTCTTTCCCCTGAATGAGTGCCTCTGTGACACCAATTAGGATGAAAAAATTGCAAGAGATGCGTGGAATGTTTTTGGTCATTTTGAGAAATTTGCATATTTACGTCTTGATATCAAAAAATTTGCCATCCTTCAAGGACGTAATATAAAAAGTATGTTTCACTTGAATGTAAAGAAATTCTATTGCACTCACAAGGCAAGGAGAAATATTGTTGGTCTGAGTTACTATAGACATGTCATTTTGGTAAATAAATAAAAATTAGAAATTTTAATAGTGAATCTATATATATAGTTAGGGATGTTTTATATAATAGGGATTTAAATAATAATTGAAATATTTAATATATATATAAATGTAAATAATATCTACATAAATGTAAATTGAATAATTTGATGATGCGTGCAAGGATATGAAATCAGGTGTAAATGGAAAGATAGGGACTTTGTATGATGAAGAGGAAATGAGGCTGGTTTGCTTATCAGTTATGGAATCAAGGGGAATCTTGTATGTGTGAATCATGGGACATATGATTTTGTCCACGTCAACATTGAATGGTTATCTTGGAGCATCTATTGGCAAGCCAAGGGTAAACCAAACCTAAAGAGTCCAGCTCAGACTACAGTGGCCCCACGCATATAAGATTCCACAAGTCAAACGTGAGTAAGTAGAAAGTGGGAGTGGTTTTCTGGGGTCGCATGAGTGGTGACAATCCCACACTAGGCATTTGCAACTTGCAACATTTGTTTGCAACATTTAATTTTTTTAAAGAACTAACACTTGCAACTTGCAAGTTTCTACCACATAGACACTATGTAATATTGATTTCATTGTCAACATTGTGTAATGCCTCTATGGTGAAACAAATATGTGCGAAGACTTTAAATAATATTTTGAACTTCAAACATAAAGCATGTTGAATTGTAAAAATAAAAGTGATTGAATAATAAAATATTTACTACTCAATTAAAGTGAAAATTTTATTGTCAAATTTAAATCTTAATTTTTGAGTGATAAAGTGAATATGAACTTATATTTTTTAATTTTTCAAACACTTAATATTTTTATTTTATATTTCGTAGTCTAAGGGGTTCAAGTAAGAGTAGAGGATGATATGTATTCCAATAGATATGTCTAAGTTGGACGAAGGAGGAGTTTCTAATCATGGTGAGCATATCGTCAGAACAGTCATAATACTATTTGTACTACCAATGCTCAGGTTAAATGTGATTATCCCTATTCATCTTATCGACGTCCCTTTGCACCTCTCGGTGCAATTTATAGTATAAATTTAGGAACATGACACAAGAGGGGAACAAGTAGGAATTGCTTCAAAAATCCTAGTACATGAAACAAACATAGTACTTGTTGGTGTATTACTAGATTGATCTAGTCATATTTTTCATTCTTACACTCATTTACATAACGCCAAAATTTCTTACAATAATGACATTGAACATTATATTTATCAAATCTATCACCTATGGAGTGGTTAAACTTATGGGTTTGCACTCTTCCAATAATATGAATGATTTTTTTTGTTCCTTGGTTTAGTAAAACACCTTTTATGACCAACTTATACATTCCTCTACCATATGTTATTAAATCCTGAGATGATAATGCATTTTCCAAATAGGTATTTGATCTCCTTAGCCTATACTCATGATTTACTAGAGATGGATGCAAATCATCAACACTAAATTGAATCAAATCTTTTGTTTCCCCTAAATCCACAACAAGATGATCAAATTGTGAAGGAAGCCTTCTAAGCATTGTTTCAAAAGAATTCCTATATTCTACACCCTCCCCATGGTATTTAATTTGGTTGACCAAACCAACAACATGGGTGAAAAATGAATCTATAGAATATGGTTCCTTCATTGACAAGTTTTCAAAATCCCTTCTAAGAAATTGTGGTTGTCCAATTTTAACATTGTTTATGCCTTGGTAAGCCACCTGCAAGGGGTCCCATTCCTCATTTGACTACTTTTCTACTATGACTCTTAGGAGTATGCTCTTATGCATTGCCTAATGAATGTGGAAGAGGGATTTTCCATCATCCTTCCTTTGGTTCTTCAATGAGTCTTTCTGTGGCTTGTGTGAGTTCATTGTATGCTAATTCATTTAGGGGTTTTGTGTTGCCTTTATCTACAATTTTCCATACATCATATGATCTAAAAAAGGATTTCATGGGTATTGACTAGTAGTCATAATTCTTGCTAGCAAATAAAGTAGTAAGAAAAGTACCATAAGAAAAATCCATTCATGATAATAAGTGAAATATTTAAGTGATGAGTAGAGCATAGGAAAACACAGGATTTAAATTGCATAATCAAAACAAATAAAAACATAGTTCCCTTGCAAAGAATAGATAATGTTACAAAATACAAAACGCACAATGTTGCAACGTATAGAACACAGCTTGCTTGATTGATCTATCTTGAAACAAATTACAATGGCCTTTGTGTTTATAGCTACTGCTACAGGAAGGAACATAACTTATAGTACATGGAAAAAGAGAGTGAATGATTAGAGTCTCTTAAACACGTGGTGAAAATTTACGATAGAGGGCTAGATTAGAGTTAGTTAATGAAGCAATAGAGTTAGTTAATGAAGTAATAATAAAGGAAAAAATATGTAGCTATGAATAATTAATGTTTTTCCAGTATGAGTATAGAAGCATAGAAAGGAATTGAATGAATATAAGATCATCATTATTATTGTTGTAATGAAGATATTGGGCTTTGCGATATTGACAAGGTACATTTTGTAATTTAATCAACAAAATAAAAGTTATCACATGTTTTAATAGTGTTTTTATGACAAAAAATAACTACCATAATTTTGCGTGAATAAACAAAAAAAATATGCATGACTATGAGCTTAGCCAAACCTAGTTAAATGTTGACAGATATTTCCGTGAGTATATATTTGGTATAATATGGATTCCAAGAACTACATAATAAGTTATTGAGAAATCCAATAATGTTTTCAAATAGTAAGAAAATATTAAATATCAATGCTATAATCATGTTAGATTTGTCACTCTATTAAATACCTTTAAAGATAAAGACGTTTATATTAATATGAAAATAAAAAAATGATATATTTTCTTCAATTTAGTCATTATATATTGTTTGCACTTTAAAAAAAATAATTGGAACACACATAATTTGTATTGAATATTGCTAATAAAATTTTAATGCTACTGCAATCTTAAGCCATTACCCATAACTAAATGTTTTGTTTTTCTTTAAAAAAAATGAAGAGTGAAAAATAAAATAAAAATAAAAACAACATTAATTCAATTCAAATATTTAAACACATTCACTATAAATATTAAACATAATACAATTGATCATATCATAAAAAAATAAAAATAAAAATACACTAACTTATAAATTCAATTGGGGATTAAAAAGATAGGTGTCCAATATTCTCATGGAACTTAGAATAAATAACATTTAAAATTCAATAGATACACCAATGGACTTGAGCGGGTACTCTCCTTCCTCTCCTAAAATGTTACATTTAGTGACTTAAAAATTTTGATGTATGTTATCAATAATGGGTTTAGTAGCTAGTGTAATAAAGCTAGAAATGGTTTCAAAATCCTTAAACTTTAAGCATTGGAGAGATTTTGCATATATTAAAAGGGATTTGAGGTTTTGTTATTGGATATAATAGTTAAATAACTAATTCCACTACATTCGGCAAAAAAAATCTCAAATACACATTTTTCTATTGCATAAAGTTCACTGATCTTGAAATCATTTTTAGATTCATTGTCAGCGCTTACATAAACCATTCTCTGGCCCAACCTCAAAACTTGGGATTTCACATGAAAAGTGCCTTAACAAAGATCAAGTGAACTACATAAACACTATTTAGAATTACATAATTTTTTAAATTCAAAAGTATCTAATGCAAAAATTCAGTGCCAAAACATATTTTAATGATCGATGAGCACAATACCTTTATTATAAGTTACTTACAAAGTAACTTTAAATTTTAAATTTTTTAATTAAGGATAACACTTAAACCAGAAATAATACTTTAATATTTATTACTTAATTTGTTTATAATTATAAATTAAATAAATTTATCATTATTTTTTAAATAAGTTTTAACTATAAATCAATAATATTTTACATTAATTTATTATTTCTTAATAACAATATTTATAATTAACATCACTGCAAGAGTTGCATCATGGCATTCATAACTCTTTGTTCAATGAGTTTGACATTACTTTACGTAAAATCCATATTTCAGTTAGCTTCTGTACCTTTTCCGTCTTATCGTATGATTAGAACATTAAAAATAACATTTTTTCATTTTTCATATGTTATGGTTAAGATTTTTTTTTTTTTTAAAGTTAATATATGTTTAACTTTTCAAAAAGTATTGTTTTTGTTTTTTAGTGAACTTAACTACATCAACCACTCGAAATAAATCTACACCAATGCAAGTTAGGATTGAAAATTAAAACTAATTAAATGAAAAAGGCTATGTTCAAAGCTATGTAATATAAATGAAATAGCAAGACTTCCCCAACAAAAATTAAAATGTACCCAAACCATAAATGTTAAATAAAAAATTACACAAACTTCAGCATCTTGGCAGTCACATAAAAATGCAAATGGATCTCCAATTTTTTATTAAACAAACAGACTATGCAACAAAATACTATATGGTAAAAATATGAACATCATATATCTATTGATGCACTATTATGTTAAAACGTAATGAACATCTGAGATGATAATAAGTTGAGATCAGACTAAAACCGATTAGCCAGAGGAGAAATATTGTTTTGCAAGATGTCCTGAAACATGAACATCTGAAATGAACAATTTATGAAACGAGAAATTATTAGAACCTTCCGCAGCAGCCGCCATTTGGTATTGTTCTTCTATTCGGACGCATTTCTCGTCAGTCAAGAGTTCTCTCTGAACTGCACGGGACGTGACGAGAAGATTGAGCTTGGCCACAGCTGACAGATTTTCACCCCCTCTTTTTTCTTCCACGTTCCCTGTTGAATGTAATCTTATCGTTCCCGCTGAGCCGAGACCATTGGACTGAGATGAAAATGAAGGCATAAGCTCTATAACGTGCGGTTGCGCCTGCAGAAATTTGACAAATTTACTGGCTTCCTCCACCATTTTCCCGGTGTCTGACTTGGATTTTAATGGAATAAGTTTTTCCAGGGAACGGATTTTGTGCTGGCCTTTCCTCCGACGATGGCGCGCTGCAACGCTCTGAGGCTCCACTGAAAGGCGACTAATGATACAACCATTAACTCTGGGAGAAATATTGTTCTGCAACCTCTCCTTGCTTCCAATCAGCGAATTAGATGATAGGGACGAAACAGAAAGTTTGGAAGGTGATAAGCTGAAATCACACTGAAATCCAGATTTCAGTAACCACAGGAGAAATATTGTTCTGCGCCACGTTCTCCTTGCTTCCGATCAGCGAAGATGATAGGGACGAAACATAAAGCTTGGGAGAAAGACAAGTTCAGATCTCCTGACTGAAATCCATTACCCACAAGAGAAATATTGTTTTGCATGATCTCCTCACTTCCAACGCTGCCCTCGCCGAGAGCAAATGAGCACGAATGCTAAATTTGAAATTATGGGAGCAGATGAGGGATTGAATACAATGAGACATTGAATGTCTGACAACTCTGAATTAACTCTGACAGAGTAGTCATGTGGTGATCCAAGGCGTAATCGGCCACGGGCAGCAAATGTTTTCCAACGGACCACATTTCCGGATTAAAACGCGGCCTGGGTAGGCTACTCCTAATAGAAGTGGCCTCCCTTACCCACAGCAGGTATGTTTTCCAAGGAAAGCGTGCCCAGAAATCATGGTCAAAGTCTCGTTTTTCGGCCAGTACAATTCTGAAACTGGTTTCTGAAAATAAGATATGATTAACATGCAGATTTCAGGCTTAGTATTGAGGAAGCATCGTTGTAGTTAGAGGTAGACCGGCGGAGCTGTAATATAATTAAGCACATTAAATGGATGGACATATTTACGCTAAAGCCACCGCGCTCTTGCACCACAGTGGCACTGCTAGTTGTAAGTATATGAAACATAAGGATTTATAAAGAGACTGTTCAAATAAGAGTTATTGCCAAGTGTTTAATCAAGTTAAAAACAATAAAAAATATAAATAAAACTACAACGGGACGGTGTTTTATGAGAAGATCAATATAGAGTCCCGCTTTAAACGTTTCCCCATGAGAACGACAAGACCCCAAATGCAATATCTGCGCACTATCATCAGGCCACCGCCAAAATGTCATTTTCCTGATGTATATTTTTGCACGCAAGCTCTTGTTTTGTTTCCTTGTTGTCAATAGTCGACATGGAAATCCACTCGGTCGTGTATTCGCCATTTTGTTAGCGAAACTTTACGTGTTGTCGTCATTTATGATATTTGTTCCCGGCAGGTCCTTGGAGTATTCTTTCCTGGTTGGTCCAATGTGATGGCCCAGTCGTACAGAAACTCTGAAGGGATTTTGATATATATATATATATATGAATCACATGATTACCAAGACTTGCATGCGATTTACAGCGTGACATATCAGATCCCGGTCGTACTTAAACTCTCAGATTGTACTGTCACAATGTATATATGAACCACATGATTAACGAGCTTATCGTTTGTGGTGACGATGAATATTTCTAGAAGTTGGGTTGTTTTGGGGAAAGTAGGAGAAACACATGGAGCAAAGGTGAGTTTTCTCATGAAGCTCATGTTTGGTTTGGTTTGGTTTTAGTTAGTTTATTTCATGAGATTCTACATTTATGCTTTGAATATGGTATAGGGAATATGGTATGGGGATGATTAGATGAAAAAGAGGTTTGGTTCAGCTCAATCTATTGTTGGATGGTATGTGGAAGTCTTAGATTTGGGTGGATTTTCTTATGTTAATAAAATATGTTTTTCTTTTGTATTTTATGAGTAAATATGCTTGCTATTATGTGGTTTTAATGGTTTCTCTATCATTGATATCTCTTTGGTCATATGTTGATTAGTAAATGAAATGTTAATGAATGCATGATGGAATAAATGATATTGCAGCTACTATGAGAGAGAATCAACCATTCTAGATGATTCTCAGATAAGTATGAGACCCCTATGTTCAAATGTGTATTTATGACCTATATATTACATGTTCATGATGTGTTTGATGGAATGTATGTCATGGCTAGGCCTTGTTACATTAGGGCCTTGTATAAGTTTTGTATGGAATGCTTTGTCCTTGTGTAATTTACCTTTATGAAAGTTTCATTAAGTTATGAGGAGAGGTTTAGATCCTAGCCCTAAAAAGGTGGCTTAGATATCGTGGTTTCTAGCATAGAACTGAGTAAAAAATATTGTTGTAACTCCCTTGAAGACTTTTGCATGCCACTCGAGAGTTGCAGTCTAAATCATGCAGTGTTCTGTTAGTTTCCAAGGGTCTAGATTAGTGAAAAATAGACTTAACTCAGGGTTTGGGCACCTGAAAGGGTGGTTTAGCCCTTGGGAGTCCTATACCACCTGAGGGAAGTTAGTAAGGTTTGGTTTTGTTGATTCCACTTCCTTAATGTGATATAGGAGGTAGAGTCATATCATAGTAAATCTTCATTACATATTTACCCCGGTGGACCAGTAGACTTGGGTAAGTGTGGGGTGAGGATGTTGTAGAGTGCTAACAAAACTTCCTAGTTCAATACTTGTACTAGATGAAAGAAATGTATTTTTCATGCATGCATGTATGTTGTATATGTGATTTGTTATGTATGCATGGTGGTGGTCATTATTACAATTGCGTTTTCGTGTTGAAGTTGATGGTGTTGTTGTTGGAATGTGGTTGTCATGAGTGCATGTTCGTTATGCATTTTTTATGAATGTCAATATCAATATGTTGTTATGAACGAATTTTCATGGTTATGGTTGTTGTGCACAGGGTCATGGTATGTATTTGGTATTTTGATGCATAGCAACTGGATAATGGCTGAGATGATGTTGATATATTGTTAGGATTATGATTATACATGTATCATGTTAATCTAGTTGATGTTGCAGACGAGATATCTTCCTGTGGACTATACTGAGGTATGTTGATTATATTGAAATTTTGGTTTAGATGACATGATATAATTGTAGGGAAAATATTAAATATGGCTAGAAAAATGGTTGACTATAGTTCAGAGATTCTCCGAGGATATATTTTTAGAACCCCCTTAAATTTATATGTATAATAAATGGGTGAATCCCCATGATACATATGAAAAATGGAAGAATATTGTATCAAGAAAATGATAAGTATATATAAAATTTTTGGTGACTCTTTCACTTCATAATAAAGTCTTTGTAAAGGGCTAACAAAGTTCATAATAAATATTTCTTGTAATGTCTTCAAGCCTTGTTAAACAAATCCATGAAGAACAAAAAAAAATGTATTCCTTCTACGAAATATAAAGATATTTCTCATGTCAAATCAATTAGGCTTAATGCAGGTGGTAGGGAGAAATTTTTCATGTGACATTGTGTTGAACTCATAATGAGTATTTCTTGTAATGGCTATGACCTTTGTTGTCTAAGCAATCCCTTGGGGACTGAAATATGTATATTCCTCATATGGAATATAAAGACATTTCTCATGTATTGGAATATAAATATATGACAGAGGAGTGGGAAATGAGCCACAAGAATTCCTTAGAAAATTGACATGAAGAAGGTAAGTGAAAAAAATAAACAGGTGAAAAATGAAAAAATGGAGAAGAAATATAGGGGAAAAGTGGTGAAACAACAAATTGATAATCCGTGGGAGGAACAATGATTATGTTATGAAACCAACTCACAAATATGGAAAATTTTAGGGGCTAATATTCGCAAGTGGGATAATTTTCCATGTTCAAAAAAATAGAAAAAACTTTGCCAATTTCCATTTTTTTCAAAATTGATTCGCCCAAATTTTATAGTATAAAATTATTTTACCCTAAAAATGGCCAAAATTATATATATACTAATATAAAATATTTATAAAGCTTAAAATTTTTTACAAAAATATCATAATAAATTTTACAATTTACATATTGGGGACTAGTAAGATTCGTCAAGGTTTCTAAACTTTAAGAGAAACTTCCATCCTTAAAATTTTCCATGCTCACAAAATAGAAGAAAAGATATATCAACGCCTTAGAAATCGGCCTCTTTGAGGGGGAAACCTCCTTCAAATTACATAAATGAACAATTCTTGGATGACACAAATGAGAAAATCTCCTTTTTATATATAAGATTCCATGGGGCCACAATATAATCATAGCCGACCTAACAATAATAATGTAAGCGAAAAATAATAACAATATGGGTACTAAAGGGGTAAAACAATAACAATAAGGGGGCTACACTAACAATAATAAGGGAGTACACTAGTAATAGAGGGCCCTAACATGCCCCTCTCCTTCAAAAAAGTGTTGTCCTCAATGCTTGAGTAGTTCTAGATGCTTCTGTATAAAATTATCATCCTCCCATGCGGAATATTTAGTAGGTAAGTTCTTCCACTTGATGAGATACTCTGAAATTGATCGATTCCATAGCTATCGAGTTCTTCTTTCCATGATTTCTTCAGGTTCCAATGTCATTTTTCCTTCCTCGTCAAGTTCTTGAAATATTGTGTGAACCAGAAGTTTGTCACCTATAACCTTCTTTAAGCATGAAACATGGAAAATTGGCTGCACTCGGGAAGATGCAAGTAGCTCCAATTTGTATGTCATAGTACCAATATTTCGCAACACCTTGTGAGGAGCATAGTAATTTGGCGATAATTTATTATCCTTCTTAGCTTTCTTGAGGGATATTTGTTTTTATTGTTGTAGTTGTAAAAATTTCGAGTCCCCTACATCAAAACTTCTCTCACTGCGATGTTGATCTGCCTGTTGTTTCAATCGATTCTATGCAAAATTTAGGTTATCATTTAGGAGTTAGAGAAGTTTTTGTTGATGCTCGATGTGATCGTCCACTTATGGAACCTTAGAATTTTCTCTTAAATATTATGTGATGGACAATGGATGATATCCATAAAATGCCATACATGGGGTCATTTTTGTTGTAGTGTGGAAGGAAGTTTTGTTCCACCATTCAGCCAGAGGTAACCAATTGACCCATTGTGTTTGTTTATTAGATACAAGGAAAAGAAGATATCCTTTGAAACATTTGTTCACTATCTCAGTTTTCCCATCAGATTGAGGATGGTAAGATGAGCTATGAGCTACTTGAGTACCTAAATAAGAAAATAATTCCGTCCAAACATTTCCCGTGAAAATGGGATCTCTATCATTTATAATAATCTTTGGGTTTCCATGTAGCATTTGAATTGTTTCCATAAATGCAGTAGAAACTGTACTTGCTTTAAATGGATGAGATAATGCACAAAAGTGTGCATACTTGGTAAGCCTATCAACTACCAGGTAAACCTGTGATAAAATTCATTGAAACCTCCTCCCAATGTTGATTTGGAATGGATAAAGGTTATAGCAGACCCGGGTCTTGATTGTCTCAATTTTATTTTGCTGGAAAACCAAACATTCTGCCACAAGCTTTTGAATATCATATTTAAGGCCATCCCAAAAAAAAATCTTTCTTCACCCTGTGGTAAGTTTTTAAAAATCTCGAGTGTCCTCCTAAGGGATAGGGGTGAAATTCCAAAAGAATATTTTGTTTTAGTTGGGAATTATTACAAATATGTAAGTGATATTTGTACCATAAGGAATCATTTTCGCAACTAAATGTATCATATGTACTAGGATCTTGCTGTAACTTTTGAATGAGTGTCCATACTTCTTCGTCATTCTTCCATTCCTCCCTTGCTTCGGTTATCCAATCTGGTTGGATAATAGAAATGGCACAAAGCAATGCTTCCACATCCTCATCCTTTTTTGAGGGTGAATTTGCGATAACATTTAGTTTCTCCTTTTTTTATATGATTTCAAATTCATAACCCAACATCTTTGTGACCCATTTTTGTTTCTCTTCTAAAGATACTATTTTTTCAAAAAATTATTTAAGACTATCATGATCAATTTTTACCTTGAAGTGTCTTCCCATTAGGTAAGGTCACCATTTATTTAGTGCATCTAGTATTTCCAACATTTCCTTCTCATAAATAGCTTTTGTAAATACTTTCCTTTGATTTGACGACTTTCAAAAGCAATAGGTCTTCCTTCTTGCATTAAAATAGCACCAATTCCATTTTTTGAGGCATCACATTCCATAATAAAGGTTTTTGTGAAGACTAGGGTAGCTAAGACTGGTGCTAGGCACATTGCCTCTTTAAGATGTTCAATGGCCTTAGTAGCTTCATGAGTCCATGAAAATGCATCTTTCTTCAATAATGTTGTTAAGTAACTATTTTCCCTAATTCTTAGCTCAACTTCACGAATAACACCTTATTTTTGAGAAATCTCCAGACTACTTTATAGTTGTAGAATTTGGTCCTTAATGAAAGCTTTAATTTTGTTAGGGTCTACCTTAACACCCTCGTGAGATACAATATGACGCAGGTATTCCACCTCTTGTACTCCAAAGAAACATTTGGATGTTTTTGCATATAATTGTTCTCCTCCAATAGTTTGAGCACCCTGTCAACATGTTGAACATGATCCTTCCAAGACCTGCTATAGATTAGTATGTCATCAAAAAATACTAGCACAAATTTTCTAAGGAAGGGTTTGAAAATGGAATTCATCAACCCTTGAAATGTAGAAGGTGCATTGGTAAGGCCAAAAGGCAGGACCAAAAATTCATAATGACCCTCATGAGTTCGAAATGTTGTTTTTGGAATATCTTCAGTCTTCATTCTAATTTGATGATATCCTGAACGAAGATCCAACTTGGTCAAATAAATTGCTCCATATAATTCATCCAATAATTCATCAATCACAATAATGGGAAATTTATCTTTAATGGTGAGCTTATTGAGCTCCCTATAATATGGAAACATGTGCCATGATCCATCCTTCTTGTGCACCAATACTACTGGAGCAGAGAAAGAACTTTGACTAGGTTGAATTATACCAGCCTCTAACATTTATGCAATCATACGTTCAATTTCCCCATGCTGTGTAAGAATATCTTTCAGTGAGTTTCATGCTTAGGAACACTTCCTGCAATAAAATGAATAGCATGATCATGATCATGAATAGGTGGGATTCCTTTGGGAGTTTCAAACACCTTAGAATGATTATCGAGGAATTTTTGGAGATGTGGAGAAATAGATGATTTTGATGTTGGAACTTGAGCATAATTGTGCAATGGCGCTTCATTGTTCCTTCTTTAGAAGCTTTTTCATGACATTAGAGATTATTATATTCCCCAACTATTAGGGTCCTATAATAATAGGGCTCATAATTTTTGAATTGACATTGATTAGTCTTGTAATATGTAAATACTTTTCTTGCTGCAATTTTTTCTTCCCATATCAGAAAAATAAATTAAAAGATGTAAAGAGGGTAAAAGTCCTGAAAGAAAAATCAAATGACTTGAAAGAAAAAATATAAAAAGTATAGAAAATGGACCCCAAACAAAAGAGAATAAAAATAAAACATGAAAGTGATGCAAATCCAAATGCCACTACTGTTTACTTTTATGGAAAAATAAAGATTGTGTGTAGCTTGTTACAATTCCATAATCCATGAAGGTTAAACAAATTAATCTTAACTTCTCATGCTTTAAATTTCATGTTGTTAGATAGAGAATAAAGATCTAGCCAAACAATCTAATCTTGGTAGATCAGTAGTTAGGTAGAGAATAATAAGGAGCTCAACAGCTTAATATGATCCCTTGGAATAAATAAGTATAGAATCAGTTAGTTTGTTGTTTTAAAAGAAAAATGAACAAGGGTTTACAAGCTCAAATGCACCTAGGTAAATAAAGAAATGTTAGGGTAGCATATGGGTAGGCAGAAGTAATTTTTACAATCATGGATAAGCAGAAAATTGGTCATTTTAGTCACTAACTTCCTTCAAAAAATCATCCCCTTCTAAAAATACTTCATCCCCTTCATTTTCATTCTTTCCCCTTCATTATTCCTTTTTTTCCCATTATTATCCATTTTCATTTGCAAAAATCCCCTTTTCCTAAGTTTAAAACCCATTATACTTAAGGAAAGTAAAACCCTTTAACTAATTCCCCTTTTTTCGAAAATACCAAAAAAACCCAAAAAAATACTTTATCCTAAGTGTAAAAACATTATGTCGGGACACACAACAAATAAGTTTATCCCGATATCATGTTTTACATTAGGCTTAGTGTATTCTCCCTCATCGCTTTCATTACTAAAGATTAATTTATATCTTAACCCCTATATTTTACCTTTTAGCCCGTATTAGATTAATTCCTTTAAATATTATTCCCACCCATATTTTAATTTTAACCTATGATTTATTTTCCCACATGTTATAAAAACTCCTCATCCCATAAGGTTAAAATTATTAAGCCCAGCTTATATACTGGTCCCACTGTATAATAACCCCCACCAATGTTAATGTTACACTATATACATTTCATTTTATTAAAACATTGATATCCGCCTATCATATTTCATTTCAAAACTATGTGTTAAAACTTTGTTTAATTACATTTCCACCTCCCGCTGTATTAAAATCTTGGGCCCCATGCCATCACACCCTCTGACTTTATCACACCATCTCAATAGTTTTCTCTACGATTCGAATCAACAACGATAAACCCTTATTAAACATTTCTCGGTGTATAGTTTTAAAAAACCCAAAGTTTGTGATAAACACAATTTTCGAAGGACTTCTCTCACCTCTACGTGTCATATTTCTACTGGATTGCATCAATTGTTCGATTAGTTAACACCATTGAACCTTGTGAAAACCGTGAGACGATTTTTTTCCTCCCCCGCGCCCAAATCGCTTATATGTTTGAATTGGCTTCCATTTAATGACTTTATTGTTCAATGAAAATGTTTATAAAACTAGCCAAAATCATTGTTTTACCCTTCTGTTACTGTTTTCCGCAGAGAAAGAGCATTCCAGACCAAGTTAAATGTTGTTGGCTCTGTTTTTAGCCTAAAAACAAATGAAATTCATCAATTTGACTGCTATAAATAGTGCAGAAGCCATTAGAATTCCTATAAAGACCAGAAAGATCTTCTAAAAGCTTTCCAACCCCAAAAACCCTTCTACACAGCGAAATTCCAAATTTCCCCGGTATTCCTTAGCGAAAAAACACTCATTCATCAATCTAAAAGAGTTATACAGTTAAATGAATCATTTAGGAGCCCGTGTACTTAAAGAAAGCCTTGTTACTTCATAAATCCTTTAATACTATAAACCCTGAGCATTTCTCATAGATTTTGAAACCTAGAACTGTTTTAAACACAAAATTTGATTAAGTTTAGTCATCTGCAGACTTGAGAAAGCCTCTGAGACATTCAAAAAACCTTTCCTATAGTTCTTAGGCATCCTATTGATGTCCTAAATATTGTTTTATGACAGAATGTCCACTGTAAACCCTAGATAACATTTTCTGAAGCTATAAGGTCATGAAGTTTGTTTTTGATACAGAAAATACAATTTGAGTCAAATTGATCAGAATTAAACCTTTTTGCAGACAAAAGATAGAATCCTTGTTTTATCCTAGTCCTTCTGCACATTGTCATAATTTCAAAGGTGCTTCTACAGGCCTAAATCAATGTTTTTAAGGTTAAAACAGTATAGAAATTGATAAATCAAAAAAATTTATGGCTTCCAAAAATATTCTAGCTATCAACCCTCTATAACTGCCTCTTGTAGATGTAGAACATATTTCCATGGGAGATGTAGATTTCAAGATTATAGATATTGTGACAGAGTTCAACCTTCTTGAGCTCCACTACTAGAGCCAAGAAAAATCCCTAGATCAGGCTGACGAAGTGTTTATCTGGGAATCAATATTGCCTAAATATATTGTTTCCCATACTCACCAATGAACATAAGTAATCAGACTCTGCCAATCATGCTACTCTCCTGATTAAAGAGCCATTATGAACACTGAAAAGGAATTTTTGTTTACCATTACAGCTGAGTCTATCAACCAGATGCGTCAGATACAACCTGAGCCAAATGAAGTTCCTTTGTCTATTGAATCCCTCACTAAGTTCTAATTAGATCTAGATTTCCCAAGAGATTTCATATTTTTCAAACCTTCATGCCTTCCTATATGTAAATTCTCAAACTAAAACCTCCATATTCTTCTGCTAAATTCTCAGAAAGGACAAGACATATTATTTCCATGTTGTCTTTCATCCTTGGATATTTTAGAGATGAACATGATGATGTTGCAGTTCTTGGTTTCTTGTCTATTTTTGCACCTAGTCAGCATCCTGCTGTCATCTTTAATTTTCCCCAATATATTGTTGATAATATCCATGAGAAATTAGTCAAAATTCCTTCTTAAGGTGTTTTTAGGTATTCTTCATTCCTATTCCACATTTTCCTATATTTTCAGTCTGAAAAGTTTCCTATAAGTCTTCAAAAGCTTTATGTGGAAGGAAATCCACAATTTGTCATATTCTAGACTTCCTTGAAAAGGAAAGGTTCAAATGAGTTTACCTATTCATAGTTCATATATTCTTTCATCCATCCCTTGGTCAATTTTCTAAACAACAGTGTGCAGCCCAGAATTAACAATCAAATCAAGAAGGTTTTACAATTTTCTGAGCACAATAGGATAGGTGATTGGTACTTGTACCAAAATCACACTGAAATTAAAGTCTATGGATCAAGCCTTATTCCTTATAAAATTCCAAAATACCTTTTTATGAGGCTATTTGCTCTGGAGTATATAAGACAAATTCTAAATTTAGATTCTGTCAATTTCTTAATTGGAAAGAAAAAAACACAGTTCAAGTTGAAGAACAAGGTTGGCCCATTCATCTGTAATAATAGAGAAGCAGGTCAAGAGGTAGAAAATTTTTGAGATTGCAACAAGATGATGAGCTTAGTGGAAAGAAGTAGCCTTCACTAAGTGGGCCCGCAGGCTATTTTTGGCGCAAAGTCTATTTTTAGACTATGTCTATTTTTAGACATATGGATCATATTCTATGAGTTGCAGGATGCTATTTGTGGATGGTTGGTCAAGTTGGAAAAATAGATGGACTTTTATTTTTAGACATATTGGGCAGAATCTATTTTTAGATTTCTAGTCTAAAAATAGATATGTCGCATATTATTAGCTCTTAATAATATTTGGACTATAAACATTATCTTATTCTCTTGGAGCACTTCAGTTAAGTGCACAGATGTGGCACAGGAGCTGACAGAAGGAATTACGCTATTCCTGAGGGTTAAGTGGAGCTATTGCATGGAGACTTCAGTTAGAACTAATGTGACAGAGTTTGGTGGAGTTATTGAAGTAGTTGGTGGAGTTGTGTTGAGTTTAACTAAGTTAAACATAGTTGAGCTAGTTGTATCTAGTCTAACTGATTGATACACTAGTGAGAGTGGTGTGAATTAATTATTAATTAATTCACTAATTATTAACTCATTAATCAACTAAAGAATACATCGGTTAACTACAGTGCATGGACAGTTTCAGTGGAGACCAGTGAAGAGGTAGGTGAAAGAGCAGTGTGACTATCAGTTGTGACTATATTGTTGCATGATTTGCAACAACCAGTGATTGGAGATGCCAATGAGGATTGCGCAGTACAAGCCAGGTGGTTCGAAGTTATTTATGAGCCATTCTTCAACATTGATTACGCAATAGAGGCAGGCTATCAGGTGGCAGAGATTGGAGCATGTGTTTTGCTAGATCTAGCTTGATTAGTGTGTAGCAATTCGAGATTGTACTGAGAGCTTGTGAGGAGCTTTGTATAATGATTGTTGCATGATCTCTATGACATATAATATACAGATAGTTTGGGTTTTCAGCTTTAAGCTTTCCCATGAAATATTGTGTTCATATGTGTGATTGTTTATGGTTTTAATGTGCGCATGAAATTGATTTTATTTCCGCATGTAATGATCAATGGTAGAAGAGATTCTGTATTGTGCATGAAGATAAAATAGTGTGTGATCAGGAGAATCTTGGTGGATAACATATCAGTTATTCAAATTTCTACAAAAAACAATTGCAGGAGGTTAAATTCAGTCCCATTTTCCTTTGGTATTACGATCCCCTTGGTTTTATCAACAAAATGAGAGTTAAATGTAAATTAACTCCATACATACATGAAAAGAAGCTAGAGATTGAGAAATTTTCAAACCAATATGAATGGTTAGAGAATACATTGGTAAAGGCAGAGAGGCAAAGTGATACTAGTCAAACTTTGTAAACTCCAGCCCAAGAAGACAAAAGTGTAAAAATAAACAGGGAGGAAGGATCTTATACAACTGAGAATAAAACAGAGACTAAATTAAAACTAAGATACAGAAAAAATCGAAAAATAAATCTTGCCAGTAAAGAAAAGGAGACAATAGAGGTCATTGACACATAAATTGTAGAGAAAGATAATAATACCTCCAACAATATTTGAAGAGGAACAACAACCAACTACATCAAAGACAGGGTTAATTCAGAAACAACACAGTATAGAAGTGTCTTCATCCAATAAAATAGTCAAAAAGGACATGGATGTAAAGGAAATATACAATGAAATTAAGGCCAAAAATGAAGAAATAAAAAATGAAATATATTCTCAGTATCGAAAGCAAACTCCAAGCATTCAAAACAGACTAATTTCAGCCTTTGACTACAAGAACAAAAATATGTTGATGATAGTTCTTCAACCCATAGCTCCAACTCCTAAATCATCCTCCGATTATAAAAATATTGATTTTGAAGTTCCAATCTAGGATCTTCATTCTCTGGATCAAATTAAATTTCATAAGCAGGCATGAGAGATGATTTATTCAACAATGAATACTAAGGCCATGAGTGCACAGAAAATTCAAAACACTTTGGTAAATGTAAGAGATCAGCTCAAACTGGAGAAGGAATATTCATATGCAAAGGACAACAGAATCAAATCCTTGGAAGAGATAGTGATTTAAGTAGGATATGATCCTCAAAATATAAAAGTTGTAGAGGAATTGATAAAAAAGAAGAATACAGACATTGTTGCACTTAAGAAAAATTTTAAGCTGCCCCCTACAGAGCATCCTCAAGCCAAGGAGGTTTTACAAGATTCCAATCAGAAAGATGAGATGATGAGTCTCATTTTATAGTTGATAGCTCAAATAAAGGAAATGGAAATTGAAATGGACAAGTTGGTCCAGGAAAAAGGCGCCAACAAAGCAAAGGAAGTTCTTGCTACTATGATTCCTGTATTTACAACAACTGTACAATCTAATTTGGCATAATCACTAGCTCCTAATGTTCCAATGGTCACATCAATTCCAGTGACTTCATCTACAACTTTAGCCACATAATCTTCAACAACAACAACACAATACTCAGATGAAGCAAGAAAATTAGTAAAGGCAATGCAAGATATGTCTATCCAAACCAATGAAATAAATAGACTAAAGGAACAACTAAAAAATATTTAAGATGCTAAGAAACTTGCACAAATAAATGCCAAGAACAAAGAACAAAAATCCAATAGATTGAATGAACAACTAAAGAAGTTGGAAAAGGAGTTAACTTTGAAGGAACCAATGTCACATGTTAAGCATAAATCATGGTCCAATATCATTAAAGAAGTCAATGATATTAGGCCATCCATATAGGTCATTTATGAGAAGAAATATTTATTGAAATCAGCAAGAGAAGAAATACAAAAGACAAAATAAGAGCTTAGTAAGAAACCTGCAAAAGCTCTAGAAACCATCAAGTTCCTCAATTCCAAAAATAAACAAGAGCTGGAAAAAATTGGAATTACTGATATAACAGAGACCATCCTAGAAGTTAGGAAGGTAATCTCAAAGAGGAACGTGATGACACGGTTAGAGGAGAAGTGCTAGAACATGGAGATTGAAATCACAAGGTTCATGATTAAGTTTGATGTTCTAAGGCAAAAAGGCCTTCCCAATCCTCTAGTGATTAATGATATATTAATGAATCAGGAGGATTATGACAAAAAGATAAGAGAGTTTTCCAAAGAGAAGGTGAACAAATCAACCTTGTAGGGAATCCCAATGGGGAAGGTACTATATAAGAATTTTGAGAATTTTTTTTACTTACAGTATGAAGTAAAACACTTATTTCTGAACAAACCAACATTCTCAAAATACACTAAAGCTGATGAAAAATTCAGAAGGATGATGAACATAAAACTTCCAGAGGTAGAATTCTGGGAAAAGATGACTGATCTTCTATGAGATCAAATTACAGTGAGCATAATGTAGTAAAAGTAAAAAAACAAAGATTTTTTCTTTTACATCAGCCTTTACAGTTTTGTAGATGAAAGAATATCAGTAAAAGAGTACCAGTAAAAGAGTATCTGGATGAAAGTGTATTAGATGAAATTTTGAAGACAAAATCAGAGCAAAAATGAATCTGCCAGCGTGAAAGACACCTCATTGTCCAGCTGTAGTCTTCATTGAACAAACAAAGATAAAAGAACTGATAAAATAAAGACATCAAACCATTTAATTTGAATAAAAAATGGACAGCTAGCATTTGCTAGGAAGCTGTCATTATCTTCTTACATGAAGATAGTTATTTTCCACCAATAATTCCTAAGTTTATTCTAAGATATTTTGTATGATTTTTTGTATAAATACTTCTCCTTAGGAGGTATTGAGTGTGGATGAATTGTTGAACATTTCTGTAGTCATACTATTATGAATCTAAGGGTTTTTTGTATCAATTTAAAGTCAACGGACTCGATCACAGGAAATAAAGCATCATATTACAAGTTTCATGTCGTGGGCTACTACAGTGAAGTATTTTCACATGTTACTTTGTCAATTTTAGTATGTTTTCCATCAATACTTTAATTTTCTCCAAATCTTAATGATAAATCAGGAATTGTTGTTTCAGAATATGTTAAAAGCACTATGTTCTGACTGATTATCATTTATGTGTTTTCAACTGATATCTAGATTAGGGAACCATTAATTACTCCCTGGCTTCTATTGAACTCTACCTTTTCACCCATAATCCGGATTTAAGAACCATTAATCTCTCTTATCCCAATCAAAATCATTTCACCATTAGCCTTGAAGATCTGAAGTGACTAAGCTATCTTGCCCTGTAAATATTTTCCTTTAGACCTTGATCCTGATCTGACTGCTTGACACATTGACTCCATTTACCCAATGCGATACTGATCTATATCTATCCATCTAAGTATGTCATTTCACCAGCAAATCAAATCAAAACCCCAAAACCAATTTACCCTACATAAATAGCCTAAAATCAAATATAAATCAACAAAGTTAAATCATATAGAGAGAGTCCTCTCTGAACATTAGGAAGGCTATATCCTAAGGCTTAAAAGTAGGTTTTTAGTTACCTCTAATATTCTTTCAAACTAAAATAAAAAATATCACAACTTTTGAGAATTATTGAAGTGATAACATACTAGCGACTCCACTAGGGAACTAACCAATCCTCAGTTTTTAAATAGATCTAAAGGAAATATTTTCATTTGTCTTTTCACCTTAAGATTATTTTAAATAAGTTTTCAGTATATTTTCATAAAAAAGTTGTAATTCTAGCTTCCAGAAGAGTCTACTATACCAGGTCCAATCCAGATCCACAACCTGCTGTCATAGTAGATAATCCTGACAAAATTGGAAAGAAAAACAAAAGAGTAGAAGATTTAGGTGATAAGATTTCATTAGTTAAAGCAAATTCCCTTCCCAAAGAACTATCAAGTTTACAAGAAATTGAATTTGATTTAAATTTTGGACAATCTTTGTTTATAACTAAATTATAAAGTGACTTACATAAGAATGTAATAGATCTTGATTCCATTTCATTCATTAAAATTAAGAAGGAAACTGTTTTAGTTGATTTTGATCAAAATATTTTTGAAGTATATGATAAACTTGATGCCATAACTGCAACTTTGATTAAAGAAATAGATGAAGCTTATTTACAACATTCAGTTGAATTGACTACTTATTAGCCTGTACCACTAAGCCTTCTACTAGCCATTTAGATACCAAACTTTTAGAATCTGTAGGTTCATCCCTATTCACTACCACTTCATCCATTGTTTCCACCACACTTCATTCCACAGATTCATTCTTTCCTAAGAAACCATTTCAACCTAGAATTATATTTCCATCTTCCACCACCTCAAGTTCATCCCTTAGTATTTCTGCTGCATTTTCCAACACATCATTCTCATTTCCAAGTACCTCTTCTAGCATCCCAACTTCATATTCTAGTATCTCAACCAAATTTTCCAGTATATCATCTTATATCCCAATCTCATCTGCAAGTGCTTTAACTACATCAGTGAGTACTTCTAGCTCTTCACCAAGTACGTCAAACGTACCTCCTAGCCAAGCTAGAATCCAAGCCATGGCTTCTAGATGTGCTCCCTTGGCCCTACTAGCACAGTTACACGACATGCCCCAGGATTATCAAAGAAAAATCCATCAATTTAATGGAACCACTCACTATACTGCACAACAACATGTAAATAAAATGACAAACTATTTTGAACTGCATGAAAATGATAATGCTCATGTCCAAATGAGACTTTTTGCTCGAACTTTAACTGGTGCCGTAAAAAAGTGGTTTAAAGGTTTGAATGATGGTAGTATTGCTGATTTAGAATTTTTTCATAGAATGTTTCTTAATAGATGGGAGAAAAAGAAAAAACCACTACAATTTTTTCCTGAATTTGAAAGCATAAAAAGACACCAAATGAAACAATCCACGATTATTGTACTAGATATAACAGTATTTATAATGCAATTCCTGCTAATCTTTAACCTCCTCCAGACTCTGTCGCTATCAAATTCCTTGATGGATTTGATACATATATAACTTATCAATTGAGAGAGAGAAGCTGAGAAACTTTAGATCAGATGCAAATTAATGATGTTAGTGTAGAGGAAAACTTGTCAGCAAAAAAAACTAGATTAAGAAATGAAGGGAGGGTGACAATAAAAGAGGAAACATCCACTTCATATTTGAAAATAGATAAATTAGAAAAAAACATTAGAGAGAATTATGGATAGGTTAGATAATATGGAAAGGAAGCCATGGTGGGATAACCAACAACAATGACCTCAAATTAGAAATCCCAATTTCAGGAAAAACACCGACACTGGAAAATCTATAGAATCAACACCTAACCAAATAATAAGACCACATTTCCAAGAGAACTATGCTGAAATTTCTCATAAAAAATAAGATGATGAAGACTCCATTAATCTAATGGGCATTCATGATGATAACAACATATTTATTACACAAGAAGAACAAGAGTTATATGAATTACAACAACTACAATTACATTCTGCTGAGTCTTTTGATTACAAGAAAGGTTATGAGTTTGAAATTAATGAAGTTCATAAGCAATATAACCTTATGAGAAAGAAAAATGTAGAGCCTTCTATTAAGAAATCTATCCAAACTCAAAAAAAGAAAATAGTGGAGGCTCCTACTACTAAAGTTTTGAAAATTCTCCCTAGGGATTCCAAGAAAAACTCTAGTTCAACTCAGAAAATTTCAAGTCCCAAAATTTCACCTAGTCCTAAAATTATTGACATCACAGATGCTGCTGTCCAAAAATCAATAGATCCTAAAAAATATGCTACTTCCAAGACAAAAATTTCTGCTAAAATAACAATTTCAAACCCAAAAACCTCTACTACTGACCCAAAATCAGTTGATCCTAAAACAACTGCTGAAAACAAAAAATATGCAAAGACTTCCACTGCATCTCAAAATGTCCCTAAAAAGAAAATACAAACAGATAATGAAAAAAAACTGTAGAAAGAGAAGATAAACCCACCCAAACTACAGTTACAAAAGAAGAAATAATTCGGCTAGGAAAATCAAAAGCACCATTTAATATCCAAGCTGAAATTGCCAAATTGAAGGTACCAATTCCTTTGAGAAAGTTGGTAAAACATGATGTATACAAAGAAAATATCACTGAGACTTTAAATATTTATGAGGGAGAATATTTTTTAAATTTGAGTGATGATCAAACCGAACTATTCTTTGGTCCTGATGTTAATGGAAAACACCAAGATGGAGCAATTCCCCCATTTTACATTAGCTTAATTGTTTATGATCAGATTTTACATAACACAATGCTAGATTCAGGGGCTTCACACAATTTGATGCCAAAAGCAATAATGGAAACCTTTAATTTAGACATCACTAGACCTTATAAATATCTCTTCTCATTTGACTCCAGTAAAGTGAAATGTTTAGGCTTGAGAAAATATTTATGTGTTACTTTAGTTCAATACCATGGAAAAAGCATAGTCATGGATATCATAGTAGCTGACATCCCTCCTAAGTATGGAATGATGTTATCTCAATCATGGGGAGCTAAACTGCAAGGATCTCTACAACTTGATATGTCTTCTTCAACAATATCAGTTTTTGGCCAACCCAAGAAACTTTACAGAGAGACATTAATGAAGTACATGGTTAGTAGTGTAGAAAGACATTGAAACTATCCTATTTACTCTACACCCACTGATATGGACTCATTAATTTTATGTAATTATGAAACTGGAATTGAGAACAATACCGAACTAAAGCAGAAAAATAAAGCACAAGACAGTGAAAACTTTTTCATGAATCAATGTGGCACCTAGATTTTGATGGATCAGTTAAAAAAAATAGGAGCAGGAGCAGGAGTTTGGATACATAATATGGAAAACAATAATGCAGAAGGTCAACTTTTAGATTAAATTTAAAATGTACAAACAAAATGGATGAATATGAAACTCTTATTTTAGGACTGCAGATTGTTAGAAATTTAAGAGCCAAAAGAGTGTCAATCATGGGAGACTCTTAGTTAATTGTGAAACATATAACAAGAGAATATTATGTATATAATCCAAGATTAATCCAATATAGAGATATTGTTTTAGATTTGATTAAGGAACTGCTTGAATGTGACTTTGCTGCAATTCCTAGAAAACAGAATATACAGGCACATAGATTAGCAACTTTTGCTAGCACTTGTAATCTACCATTTTAACCAAATCATAAATATACAATATAAGTTAAGCACAGGCCTACAATACCAGATAATATAAAGTATTGGCAAATATTCTACAGGATGAATAAATTTATCATTTCATGAATAATGAAGGAGAATTTCAGAATTGTAATATAGACACAGATTGTACAATAGATCAAACCATAGATAGTGAGATTGACATAAACAATGTAGATATAAATAACTTAGATTTTGTTAAACCCACTAAATTTACTCAAGTATAAATAGATAATTTAGAGATAGTAGAGATTGAAGAGCTAGGAAATGATGATTCTCACATTTTAAACCTTAATAACAACTTCTTACCTAAGTGATTAGCCCATTTAGAAGATATTTTTGATTCTAATGATGTTACAATGAAACCTAAGATGGAATCATTAAGATATGATATTGAAGAGTGCAATATAGGAACAGAATTAAAGCCTAATATGATAAAAATTTCAAAAGCATTACCTCAAGAAGAAAAATTCGAATCCATAGCTTTGTTTAAGGAATTTTAGGATGTATTTGCATGGAGTTATGAGGAGTTAAAATCCTATGACACTAGCATAATACATCACAAAATACCCATAAACGAAGATAAAAAACCTTTCAAACAGCAACTTAGAAGATTCAATCCAGTTTTGATGCCTTTAATTGAGAAAGAAGTTAAAAGAATGTATGAAGCCCAGATAGTTGCACCAATCAAATATTCTGATTGGGTTTCAAACCTAATTCCCACTAGGAACAAGATAGGTGAAATCAGACTGTGTTTTGATTTCCAGAATTTAAATAAAGTGTCCTTAAGAGACAACTACCCTCTCCCCAATATGGATCACATTTTACAAAGGGTGGTTGGTTCTTCTAGGATTTCAATACGTGATGGATTCTCTGGATATAACCAGATTTTAGTTCAACTAGAAGACCAGCCTAAAAATGCTTTTACTACTCCTTGGGGCACTTTCATGTATGTGAAAATGAATTTTCTATTAATGAATGCAGGAGCCACTTTTCAAAGAGCTATGAATATAGATTTTTCTAAATAAATTCATGAATTCCTTGTGATTTATCTCGATGATATTACTGTATTTTCAAAAACTGACAATGAACATCTAGAGCATCTCAGACAAGTATTTATCAAATGCGAGAAATTTGGCTTTTCTCTTAATCCTAAAAAGATTTTATTTGGACTAGAAGAAGGTAAATTATTAAGACATATCATATCTAAAGAGGGAATCAGGATAGACCCAGCTAGGATAGAAGCCATTCTGAACATTAGTCATCCTAGGAATATTAAAGAATTGCAAGCTTTCCTAGGCAAAATCAATTTTCTGAGAAGATTAATCTCAAACCTAGTTGAAATAATTAGAGAGCTTAACAATATGTTGAAAAAAGACTCAGTATTTAAATGGACTATGGAGGCCAAGCAATCATTTGCATCAATTAAAAAATCTTTGACAAAAACACCAGTCCTTATAAGTCCTAATTTCAAAAAAGATTTCATTATTTTTTCCTTTGCTTCAGAACATACTATTGTTGCAGTCTTACTGCATAAAAATTATTAGGGCTATGAGCAGCCCATTTCCTTTTTCAAAAAATCACTTAGAGATCTTCAGAACATACTACTGTTGTAGTTTTCTTGTAAAAAAATGATCAGGGCTATGAGTAGCCCATTTCTTTTTTCAGAAAATCACTTAGAGATGCCACTTTAAAGTATAATTTAATGGAAAAGCATGCACTAGCTTTAGTGAAGGATATCAAAGAATTTAGAGTGTACATCCTTTATTCACATATCATTGCTCATGTTCCAAATTCAGTTGTGAAGGAAATTCTGACTTGGAATGGGCCTGATGGTAAAAGAGGCAAATGGATTGCCACCATTTTGGAACATGACATAGAAATTAAGCCCACCAAACTCATAAAAGGTCAAGGTTTAGCCAAAATCATGGATGAATAAATTGTCATGCTTTAGATATTAATTTTATTTCCCAAATAGATGAACATGGAGATATGGCGACTCCAGAGATCAGTGAAACCTTTTCAGACTAACCATGGTATGAAGATATTATATTTGTATTAAATAATTTACAAGCTCCTCCTGGATTATCGGGAAATAAAGCTAGATTTTTAAAGTTAAAGGAAATGAACTTTTGTGTTATAGACAATGCACTATTTGGGAAAGATCATGGTGGCATTTTATTGAATTTTTTGCTTGAAGAAGAAGTTGATAAAGTTTTGGAAGAGTTTCATGCAGGTGATTGTGGAGGACATATTTACAGGAATACTACTGCAGATAAAATCTCAAGAGATGGTTATTACTGGATTACATTGTTTGCAGATGTGAAAAAGTATGTAACCTCCTGTCACAAGTGTCAAATCTTTGAAGGAAATAAAAAGCAGCTATCTTTACCCCCAAAACCCATCTCCACGGAAATTCCTTTTCAGAAATGGGGTCTTGACTTTATTAGTGAAATTCACCCTCATCCTCACCCCAAAATAAGTGGATTTTGACAGCCACAGACTATTTCACTAAGTGGATAGAAGCCATACATTCCAGGTAAGCCACTGACACTGTCATAATTTCATTTTTAGAAAACAACATACTCTCAGGATTTGGATGCCCCCAAAAGATCATCACTGATAATGCAATTGCATTCAAGTCCAAAAAGATGATTGACTTTGGTAATAAATACCACATTACCCTTGGCCATTCCACTGCTTATTACCCTCAAGGTAATGGCCTTGTTGAATCGTCCAATAAAATCCTTGTGAATATCACCAAGAAACAACTAGAAGACAATAAGAAAACATGGAATAAAGGGTTAGTGATTGCCTTATGCGAAGATAGACTTACGACAAAAAAACTATTAGTACATCCCCTTACAAGCTTGTTTATGGGATGGATGATGTTTTCCCATATTGTTTAGAAGTACTAGTAATGAAGATAATCCAAGAACTACAAGTTGAAACCAATGATATCCAGAGAAGGATTAACAAAACCATACACTTGCAGCAAACCAGGCAATATTTCTATCTTAAGTCTCAAGTTGTTCAAGAAAATATTAAGAAGATATTTGACAAGAAGACTAACGAAGATGATTTTTATATAGGTGAGAATGTTCTAAAGTGGCATTCCAGGAGAGAAGAGAAAGGTAAATATGGGAAATTTTATCTCTTATGGAAATGCGCTTATGTTATTTATGGTTACAGAGTTAATAATACTTTCTTTTCGAAGGAGTTGGATGGATCAGATCTGCTAGGTGGGCCTATCAATGGTAGAATGTTGAAGCATTACTATTCCCTAGAAAAAAATAGTTCTCTCTATTTACTTTACTCATTGTACATAACATTGCAGATTTTAGATTGGATTGGATGCTTTTCTAGCAAAGTTGAAGCCCGGAGAGAAGGCCCTAAGCTTTGAAGGATAAAATATCATAAGTATGAATAATGCAGAGCTCAGAAAACAGTTCTAAGACCAAAATGGTCAAAATTCAAAGGCTAATAGTCTCAAAGTTATTTTCATTTCACCAAGAAATGCCATCCCCATGTGGAGCCACTGTTAGGGTCCTATAATAATTGGATTCATAATTTTTGAATTGAATTTGATTAGTCTTGTAATATGTACATAATTTTCTTTCTGGAAATTTTTTTCCCTTATCGTAAAAATAAAATAAAAAATGTAAAGAGGCTAAAATTCCTAAAAGAAAAATCAAACGACTTAAAAGAAAAATATAAAAAAAGAATAGAAAAATGGACCGCAAAAAAAAAACGAAAAAATAAAACATGAAAGTAGTGCAAATTCAAATGCCACTCCTATTTACGTTTTCTACAAAATAAAGAATGTGTGCAGCTTGTTAGAATGCCACAATCCATGAAGGTTAAAAATATTAATCTCAACCTCGCATGCTTTAAATTTCATGTTGTTAGATAGAGAATAAATATCTAGCCAAACAATTTAATATTTGCAGATTAGTAGTTAGGTAGAGAATAATAAGGAGTTCAGCAGCTTAATCTGAGCCCTTCGAAGAAATAAGGATAGAATTAGCCAGCTTCATTGCTTTAAAATAAAAATGAACAATGGTTGGCAAGCTCAAATGAACCTAGGTAAATGAAGTGAAAATGTTAGGGTAGCAGATTGGTAGATACAAGAACTTTTACAAATATGGATAAGAAGAAATTTGGTCATTTCAGTCAATAACTTCGTTCAAAAATCATCCCCTTATACAAATACTTAATTCCCTCCATTTTCATCTTTTACCCTTCATTTTTCCCTTTTTTCCATTATCATTCAGTTTCCTTTGCAAAAATCCCCTTTTCCTATGTTTAAAACCCATTTTAATTAAGAAAATTTAAAAACCCTTTAACTAATTCCCCTTTATCCAAAAATACCCAAAATACCCAAAAAATACTTTATCCTAAGTGTAAATGCAAAAATATTATGTCGGGACCCACAACAAAGGAATTTATCCCTATATCATGTTTTACACTAGGCTTAGTGTATTTCATCTCCCTCATCTCATTTCATTACTAACACATTAATTTATATATTAACTCCTATATTTACCCTCGTATTAAATTAATTCCTCTAAATATTTTCCCACCCATATTTTAATTTTAACCTATGTTCTATTTCCCCATCTGATATATAGTACCGCTCCATCCCATAGGTTAAAACTATTAAAACATATTATTTCAATCCCATTATAAATAACCCCCTGCCAATGCTAATGTTACACTTATCCGCATTTACATTTGTTAAAAAAAACATTAATATCCGCCTATCATATTTCACTCCAAAACTATGTATTAAACATAAGTTTAATTACATATTTCACCTCCCGCTGCATTGAAATCTTGGGCCCCACACCATATGACCATGCATCTCTATCGCACAACCCATTCCATTTGATCTACCTCCCCCAGATTCGATGACAACTATCCCATGTCGCAAATTTCATTACGTGATGGTTAAACAAACCCAAAGCTTGTGATAAACGTAGTTTTCGGGATTTCTCTCACTCTACATGTATTAATTGCATTGGATCACACCGATCATTCTAATCCTTCTTACCACCTTTGAACCATGCAGAAACCACTTGGTGGTCATTCCCTCCCTTGCGAGCAAACCATCAGTTTGTTTGAATTGACCACCATTTAATGCACTCACTGTTCAATTAAAAATGTCTATAAACCACCCAAATGCATTGTTTTACCCTTCTGTTACCATTTTCCCCACAGAAAAAGCATTACAGACCGAGATCAACATTGACGATTCTTTTTTTAGCCTAAATAAAATAGAATTCACCAATTTGACTGCTATAAATAATGCATAAGTCATCAGAGTTCCTATAAAGACCAGAAAAAGCTTTTGAAACCCTCCTACAGAGCAAAATTTCAATTTTCCCACATATTTCTTAGAAGAAAAGACTCATTCACCAATATAAAAGAGTTATACATTTACATGAATCGTTTAGGAGCCTGTGTACCCAAAGAAAACCCTATTGATTTTTAAATCCTTTGATTCTATCAACCCTTAACATCTTCTCATAGATTCTGAAGCCTTGAACTATTTTGAACACAAAATTTGATTAATTGAAGCCATCTGTAGACCTAAAAAATCCTTCTGTGACCTTCAACCCTTTCCTACAGTACTTAGACATCCGTTTTTCATGAAATTGGTCTCCTAATATTGTTCTTATAACAAAAAGTGCACTAGAAGCCGTAAATATTAGTTGCAGAAGCTCTAAGGTCATGAATTTTCTTTTTTGATATGGAAAATACAATTTAAGTGAAATTGATCAGAATTATCCCTTTGCAAACAAAAAGATAAAACCCCTATTATATCGAAGTCCTTCTACAAAATTGTTATAATTTACAGAGGTTCTTCTACAGGCCTAAAGCATTGTTTTAAAGGTCAAAACGTATTGAAATTGATAAATCAAACCAATCAATGGCTTCCAAAAACATTCTAGCAATCAACCCTCTACAAAACCCTATTGTAGATGTAGAGCATATTCCCCTGGCAGGTGTATGCTTCAAGATTACTGATACTTTGAGAGAGTTCAACCTTATTGAGCTTCACTGCTGGAGACAAGAAAAATCCCTAGATCAGGCTGATGAAGTGTTTATCTGGGAATCAAACTTGCCAAAATATGTTGTTCCTCGTACTTACAAATTCCTAGAATTAATCAAACTCTACCAATCATGCTACTCTCCTGATGAAAGAGCCATAGTGTACCCTAAAAAAGAAGTCTTTCTTACTATTACAACAGATTCAATCAACTAGATGCTTCAAATATAACCTGGGCCAAATGAAGTTCCTTTGTCTATGGAAGCCCTCCCTAAGTTCTACTTGGATCTGGATTTTCCCAAGAGATTCCATATTTTTCAAACCTGCATGCCTTCTTATGTGGAAATTCCCAAGTTGAATCCTCAATACTCTTCTGCTAAATTATCAAAAAGGACAAGACATATTATTTCCATGTTGTCTTTCATCCTTGACTGTTTTACAGATGAACATGTTGATGTTGTAGTTATTTGTTTCTTGTCTAATTTTAAACCTGGTCAGCCAATTGCCACCATATTTAACTTTTCATAATATATTACTAACAGTATCCATGAGCAATTAGTCAAAATGCCTTCTGAAGTTGTATTTAGGTATTCTTCATTTCTATTCCACATGTTCCTATATTTTTATTCTAAGAGGTTTAATATAAGTCTTCAGAATCTTGATGTGGAAGGAAATCCACAATCTATCATATTCTGGAATTCCTTGATAAAGAAATATTAAAATGAGTTCACCTATTAAGAGTTTATAGATTCTTTCATCCATCCCTTGGTCAGTTTGCTAAACATCAGTGTGCAACCTAGAATTAGCAATGAAATCAAGAATTTTTTACAATTGTCTGAACACAATAGGACAGGTGATTGGTACTTGTACCAAAATCAAACTGAAATACGAGTCTATGGATCAAGCCTTATCCCTTATAAACTGCGAAAATACCTCCCTATGAGGTTATTTTCTTTGCAGTATATAAGGCAGATTCTAAATTCAGATGCTATCAATTTCTTAATAGCAAAGAAGAAAACAAAATTCAAGTTGAAGAACCAGGTTGGCCAATTCATCTGTAATAATAGAGAAGAAGGTCCAGAGGCAGAAAAAAAATTGTAGGAGTTCAAATTCAGTCATAGTTTCCTATGGTATTAAGATCCCCTTGGTGTTATCAGAAAAATGAGAGTTAAATGAAAATTAACTCCACATATACATGAAAATAATCTAGAAATTGAGAAATTCTCAAACCAATCTAAATGGTCAGAGAATACATTGGTAGAGGCAGAGAAGCAAAGTGATAGTAGACAAACTTTGCAAACTCTATCCCAAGAAGATAGAAGTGTGAAAATAAATAGGGAAGAAGGATCTTATACAACTGAGACTACAATAGAGACTAAATTCAAACTAAAATACAACAAAAATCCAAAGCTAAATCCTTCCAATAAAGAAAAGGAAAAAATAGAGGTCATTGACACAAAAATTGCAGAGAAAGATAATGTGCCTCCTACAATAATTGAAGAGGAACAACGACCCACTACTTCAAAGACACAATTAGTTCATAAAAAACACAATATAGAAGTGTCTTCATCTAAGAAAATAGTTGAAAAGGACATGGACATCAAAGAAAGATATAAAGAAATCAAGGAAAACAATGAAGAAATCAAAAATGAAATATATTCTCAGTATCTAAAGCAAACACCTAGCATTCAGAAAAGGCTACTTTCAGCCTTTGACTATAAAAAGAAAAATATTTTGATGATATTTCTTCAGTCCACAGTTCAAATTCCAAAATCATCCTCTGATTATAAAAAAGTAGATTTTGAAGTTCGAGTCTAGGATATTCATCCTCTAGATCAAATTGAATTTCATAAGCAAGAAAGAGAGATGATTTATTCCACACTGACGACCAAGGCCACGAGTGCACAAAAACTTAAAAACACTCTCGTAAATGTAAGAGTTCAGCGCAAATTGGAGAAAGCATCCTGATATGCAAAGGACACCAGAATCAAATTATTGGAAGGGCTAGTGATTTGAGTAGGATATGATCCTCAAAATATAAAATTTGTTGTGGATTTGATAAAAGAGAAAAATGTAGACATTGCTGCACTTAAGAAATAATTGAAGCTGCCCCCTACAAAATATCCTCAAGAGAAAGAGGTTTTACAGGATTCCAATCAGAAAGATGATATGATGAGTCTCATTTTACAGTTGAAAGATCAAATAGAGGAAATGGAAATTGAAATGGAGAAGTTTGTCCAGGACAAAGAAGCCAAAAAAGCAGAGGAATTTCCTACCACTGTGATTCCTATAGTTACAATAGTTGTACCATCTACTTTGGTATAATCAATGGTTCCTAATTTCCCAATGGCCCCAGTTACTTCATCTACAACTTCAGCCACAAAATCTTCAACAACAACAGCACAACACTCAGATGAGGCAAGAAAATTAGTAAAGGCAATGCAAGATATCTATATCCAAACCAATGAGATAAACAAACAAAAGGAACAACTAGAAAATCTTGAATATGCTAAGAAAATTGCTCAAATAAATGCTACGAATGAAGAACAAAAAGCCAATAGATTGAATGAGAAACTGAAAAAGTTGGAAAAAGAACTCACATTGAAGGAACCAATGGCACATGTTAAGCAGTATCTATGGTCGAATATCATTGAATAAGTCAATGATATTTGGGCATGCATATAGGTGATATATGAGCAAAATGACCTAATGAAATCAGCAATAGAAGCAATCCAAAAGAAAAAATAAGATCTAGGTAAGAAAGTTGAAGAAGCTCTAGAAATCATCAAGTTCCTAAATTCTAAGAATAGATAAGAGATGGAAGAAATTGGAATAAATGACAGAACAAAGACCATCCTAGAAGTTAAGAAGGTAATATATAAAAGGAATTTGATGACACAGTTACAGGAGAAGTGCAAGAACATGGACATTGCAATCACAAGGTTCATGATTAAGTTTGATTTTCTAAGGAAAAAAGGCCTTCCCAATCCCCTAGTGATTAATGATAGATTAATTTAGCAGAAGGATTATGACAAAAAGATAATAGAGTTTGCAAAAGAGCAAGTGGACGAATAATCCTTGCAGGGAATCCCAACAGGGAAGGTGCTATATAATAATTTTGAGAATTTTTTTTACTTACAACGTGAAGTAAAAAACTTATTTCTGAACAAACCAACATTCTCAAATCATATTGAAGCTGATGAAAACTTCAGAAGGATGATGAAAATAAAACTACCAGAGGAAAAGTTTTGGGAAAAAATAACTGATCTATTGTGAGATCAGATTACAGTGAGCACAGAGCAGTGAAAGTAAAATATAGAGATTTCTTTCTTTACATCAACATTTATATTTTTGTATATGAAAGAGTATAAGGTAAAGAGAAGCCGATGAAAGTGTATCAGTTGAAAGGTTAAAGCAAAAATCAGAGAAAAAATGAATTTGTCAGCGTGAAAGACACCTCGTTGTCTAGTTGGAGTATTCATTAAACAACAAAGAGATAAAGTAGTGACAAAATCAAGACAACAAATAATCTTATTCCAATAAATAAGGATGGCTCGCATTAGTTACAAAGCTATCACTATCTTCTTAGATGAAGATATTTCCTTTCCATGAATAATTCCTAAGTTTATTCTAGGATATTTTGTATGAATTTTTTTTTAAATACTTCTCATTTGGAATTATTGAGTGTGGATGAATTGCTAAACATTTCTGTAGTTGTACTATTCTGAACCGAAGGTTTTTTGTACCAATTCCAAGTCAATAGACTGGATCACAGCAATAAAGCATCATATTATAGGATTCATGTGTTGGGCCACTACAGTGAAATATTTTCACTTGTTACTTTGTCAATTTCTAATGTTTTCCATCAATACTTGAATGTGTTATAAAATCTAAATGATAAACTAGGAATTGTTATTTTAGAATATCTTAAGAGCCCTCTATTTTCATTGATTTTCATTCACATGTTTTCAACTGGTATCTAGATTAGGGAACCCTTAATTGCTCCCTGATTTTGATTGACCCCTTCCTTTTCACTCATAATCCGGATTTAAGAACCGTTAATTTCTCTTTTATCCTTATCAAAACCATTTCACCATCAACCTTGAAGATTTGAAGTAACTCAACTATATTTCCTTGTAAACATTTCCCTTTAGACCTTGATCCTGATCTGACTACTTGACACATTGACTCCATTTTCCCAATGGGATACATACCTATAGCTATCCATCTAAGTGATTTCACCACCAAGTAAATTCAAAACCCGAAACCAATTTACCTTACATAACTAGCCTAAAATCAAATACAAATCAACAAAGTTCAATCATATAGAGAGATCCCTCTCTGAGCATTAGGAAGGCTAGATCCTAAGGCTTAAAAGTAGGTTTGTGGTTTCCTCTAATATTATTTAAAAATAAAATAAAAAATCTCACAACTCTTGAGAATTATTAGACTGATAACTACAGTCATTCAAAGGACTCCTAAATTGATCCAACAAGTAAAGAAGTTATATAATAATATCACACGCCCGATAGATCACTCGATCGATTGCCTCTTTGGAGGCTTCGTGACTAAATTTTCCATTAATCAATTTATGTCATATTATGAAGCCTATTGAAGGCTTTTCAAAGGCCCTAGAGGTAAGTTCCTGTGCTCTCTAAAATTGTTGTTGAAAATGCTATTATGTGAACAGGGTTTTATGTGTGAACATATTGCTTGAATGCCTCAAAGAGGCCCAACTACGCATAGTGGAAAAATTTATTGCAAATATTCTGAAAATTTTATTTATAGTCCTTTGAGGCCTAGACATGAGATTGAATGTTTTTGGGTAGGTTTTATATTATTTCCATCACTGATCATGCACGGGGGGTTCATAAGGGGGGGAAAGGTGCCCCTATATGTTGCACTAGGTGCAATGTGGTTCATACAAAGCAACACCTTGCCCATGTCCTAGGCAACGCCGTAAGAAAACTTTTTTTTCGACCCTATTTTTCACAGGACCCACCCATGTTTTTGCGCATGGGTTTGCACATGGTTTTGGGGCATGATGGTTTTTGGCCCCTGGTAATTTGTAGATCTGGTCAAGGGAACTACGATTATGTTATAATCCAGTTTTAATGGATTGGGGTTTATGTATTCTTTGACATGTATATATATATGTTCTAACACTAAAAGGAATATAATGAAAAATCAAGTTGGTCATCGCGATTTGGGATCTAGGGGAAAATCTCTGTTTATATCTATTTTATGTTTTATGCTCTTGCTATTGTTTATTTTATAAATTTTAATATTTGTTTGCAGATAATTTCTGTATAGGCTTAAAACCTACAAATGTGAACCAAAAACAAGTAGCTCTAGTGATTCTGAAGCAGAAAGTTAATCACACCAAAATCCCTTGTGTTAGTTTCCATCTCCATCCACTCCACTTCTACACTCACATCACAGAACACCCACTCCACCGCGTAGTCCATCACCACCTCCACCTCCCCCAGAAATAGACACATTTGCATCGATGAAGTTACCTAATTTCAGAGGCATTGGAAATGAGTATACTGACCACTTCTTGTTTGTGACTGAGATTGTATGGCACGCCCAACATATTAGTAATATTGATATTAGGAAGGCTTGTCTGGTTGCTTCTTTCCAATATCACGCATTAGATTTGTACATTAGGTATGCTCAAGAAGACCCTAATGCCACCTTGGAAAAAATAAAAAATTCCCTCGAAGATTAGTTTAAGAAGCCTAAGTCATACACACAGCTCGTGACTAAAATGAAGGAGATTTGTCAAAAGGCTAGTGAATATGTATCGGAGGTTGATCAGAGGTTGAAGCACACCATTAGAGATGGTGAATTTTTTTATTGATGATACACATCATAAGGAATGGTTCATTTCTATGTTTCTCCCACATATGTGCTAGCCCTTGGGTCAGCAAAAGAGTGCCAAACAGGCTAAGGTTGTGGAGATCGCAATGAAACTAGAAGCTAATCCGACACCTATTGCGCTGGGAACCAAAAAAATTCAAAATCAGTTGGAAGCCATGCATCTAGAAATTCAAAACCTATGCAACGACAAGGGCAAGGAGGTCTTCATAAATGTTTGGTGCATAAAATGTAAAGCTTCTGGGCACCATAAAGATATATGTCTTGTCTTCAAAGACTATATGAACGCTGAAGGTCCTAGTCCATTGAAGAGTTCTTTGTTTTTCAGATTTTTTTCATCATTAGGGCATGAAGAGTAACATTGTCACACTCATGATATGATGATAGATAAATATAAAATATATGTATTACAGATTGACCCTACATCACCAACATCCCTTGTGGGCGTGGATGATTTCAGGGAAGAGGAAGAGGCCGAGGAGCTGCATAAGCTTCTCGAGGAAGAGGACAAGTCATTTGCAATAACTGCGGATATGTTCGTCATTATGCATGAGACTTCCCTAATATAAAATGACAGTTCTGCAGGTGCTATAGAAAATTTGATCATTTCATTGAATATTTTTCGGTCTTGATTTCTAAAATGAAGGAAAAGAATACACAAACTCCAATACAAATTATTCAAATGGTTCACAGCAAAACCTGAGAAGAAGATCCCAATGTGAATGTGGTTACTAGGAGCGATGTAGCCACCAATGAAGATAATGGAAATTAGCCAGCCACTGAGGTATGGATTCATAAAGAACTTGAAAACAAAGAAGGGTTTAATCTTCAGTGTGTGAAGAAGACCTTTGTTGAAGCGCAAAATGAATTTGCAGAAGGAAGCGCATCAACATTAGGGAGACCAATGAAGGAATTAGGAGGAGGTGAAGATATCAAACCATTCTAACAAGCATGTATAAATTTACTACGTAAGAAGAAGGCTGTAGAAAATATTTACACTTTGATAGATATTTTTGTAGAGAAGGAAAAATCACTCGTAGAACAATGAGCAGTCAAACAAATATACAAGAACAAGAAGAGAATAGGTAGGGAGATGCATATGACCACACAGATTGGTGCTTACAAATCGACCAATTTATTCTAAATCTTGGATCGGATGCTAACATTCTACCTATGCTAACATGGAATCACATGGGGCAATCAAAGCTGGAGCGGTCTGCCATTCAATAGTTCATGGCCAATCACCAGAAGATCATTCATTTATGGTGGTTGTCGCAATTTGTCATAAGTATAGAAGTTGTTAATGTGATGGAATACTTTGAGCTCATAGAAATGGTCAATGATACTAATCCCTATCCTTCACTGTTGGGGTTGGACTGGGCCATTGAAATGGATGGTGTAATAAATTTGAAGAAAATGAGAATGGAATTTGAAAGAAATGGAGTCAGGGTAATAATTCCTCTAGACCCTACAGAAAGACAAAGATATACTGAACTGGTGTGCGTTGATGATGATATTGATCAAATATATAAGCTAACCTTAGGCAAGGAATATTGGATGAATCTAACAACAGATGGAAATCTCAAGTGGGAGAAGGATATATCTTGTTTTTGAAATGTTGATGAAGAACTAGAAAACTAGAAGAACTGGTTACATGACGTGCCTACGCTGTGTTGTTATTGCATGACTCGATATGTGCGATGTATAACATCTAAGGTACATGATTTGTCACACTATGATGGATTGACTGATATAAACGTGTTTATAGGAGATCTTGAAAGGACTGTGCTTGAAGGACGGAGATTCCATGCTTTGGATCTAGGCTTGCACGCTAGTCCAAAAAGATAGTGGGAAACTCACAAGAAAAATATGGGCAACTGGGAGGAATGTGCGGGCATGATGAGGTTGCGGTTTGAATGTCCAGTCATTAAAATAAAAGATGTGTACTCTATAAAAGAAGATTAGTGCCGACATTTGGTGAGATTGAATCAGGTATGGGGTGTTGAACCAAGACCTGAATGGGTCCATATGTTTATTCACACAGTGGGGAAGGTTCCTACTGAATTGTAATTGGAGACAGAGCTGCATAGAGGAAGTATTGAATGGTTTATGATGACAGAGAGTTTTATTATTACATTCATCTTTGAGAGTGGATATAATCAGAGTGGCCATGGTTTGATTCACGAAATCATTAATTTGTCAATGAAGGAGACTGTGAACTACCGACAATTCGCAATTTTGGAATAACGAGAACAATGCTTGGTCGCTGGAACCTCAATCTCTCCCCTTGAGAATGGGAGACAGGTGTGCTCCATGGCGATCCTCACTGGGTACTATAGGAAGCACATATTGAGTTATGAGTTGATCACTACACCCATGACTAGATTACTCAGAAAAGGTGCAACATTTCGTTGTGATGACAAATTTTAGAGAATTTTTCATTTATTAAGGGACAGGACGGACACTACCTAATGTGATTTAAATTACTTGGTCAATAAGCCTGTGTTTGAGGGACGATATGTAGATGGTCATCATTAGCTCTGGAATATATGCGCAGCAAGGTGCGACTCGCGCAAGGAATTTGACTAGGCCGTAGTGGTGTAAAAAACTATTCATTGGAACAGTAAAACTAGAAATGATAGATTTATTACCAGTTATGGGAGTGTCTAGGTTGCATTTAATGAAGGTATTTTTCCAGATTTGGGACCGTTTTTCCATTTATCGAGACAATTTAATGCAGAAGGAGTCGTTGAACTTGCGCCAAAAGTAAAAATATGATCTGTGGGGTCGCAATAGTTCCCATTACTTTCTAAGTGAATTCTTTGCTTCGAGTTCCCTGATTTCCACTACCTATTCTGTGTCTATGTCTGGTTTTTATCTGGGGTTTGAGGATGTGTGGTGTCGAGTAGGGTTGGGTTACACTATTCCTGGAAATATGAAGGCCACGAGACCTGGATAAGACCTCATTGCACCCGAGGTCCCTATTTCTGAAACACCTGTATCCTCCCAATATAAGAAGGGGCAATATTCTTGTACTTGAAAATCTCCAAGGGATAATACATCAATGCAGCACTGAATCTGAGAAGCTAAAAAGTCCTATGGCCGAACTCCCTAAAACAATTTTTGAAGATAAGAAGGATTTGGTCGAAGTAACCCCATTCTCGCGGATACCGGGCTATGTTGCGTCACACAAGCCCTCAGTCAGAATTCCAAAATACTTGGAGAAGGTGCGCGCAAGTGATCAAATGCCACTAAATTGGAAAAAAGTCCCAATGGAAGGGGACATGTTTGCTAAAGTGCCGCAACTTAGATTCAACGAGTGGGACATAACATTTCCAGAACTTTCACAAGATTTGTATCTCGAGAAAATCAGATATGAAGGAGGCATTGTGCGCCTCTAACCAAAGAGTTCGGTACTAGGTATACACAAGGAAGGCCTACTAAATTTAATGCATATCCCTCATTTTGAGCGCAACCACATAAATGACATATGTGTCTGGTAGTTGCTCATGCTAGTCAAGATGATGTGTTGTGGTTGGGAGAGTGCATCCCCATTGATGTCGCATTGATCCATAGGATCACGGGTCTGCTTGCTAAAGGATATTACCCCATTGTTGATCTCAGTGAAAAATCACAAGAGAAAACCATCACAGACCAGATTAAAAATAAATATCAAGTCATGCGGAAGAGCCAAGGTTTTGTGGTCGATGAAATAAATGACCCAAAAAATTGATTCAGTACACTCCTCTTGGCCTGCAAGATGATGCACAAATGCAGACCAAAGGAGGTGCCCCCACTCGTCATTACTCTCACTGGACAGTGCCAAAAGGGATTTATTTATAACTATTCCAACTATATATGTAAGGAATTTTTATAAAATGTACATGAAGCACAGGAGGAAGGAAAGCAGTTCCACTATTCTTGGTTATTATTTTTAATCTCATTGATTGGGTGGAAGACGCAAAAATACATCGATTTTCTAGAGATTGAGCCTCACATGGGCGAGGTTGTGCATTGCGCGATGCTGTGGAACTCTTCACAGCCAGTGCGCGCAAGGGAAAATATTTTTTTTGGTTCTTTATGATGCCACTCTTTATCATGATGTACATTCAAAGTCACGATTGTCACCCACATTATACTATTAGTACAATATTGTAGCTGACTTCAAATATAAATTCCACAACATGCACATTAATGTGAAAGGGACCATGGAAGGAGTATGGTATGATTTACCTTACTTAGTAACAAAGGATTCTTTTCTCAGAGTAACAGCAGAATGGCCGCTAGCATGGTTGACACCTATCACACCAACGAAGCCTCGCACTAGAACCCAACAATGAAAACAATAGATAAGGTGACCAAGAAAAAAGGAATGCCCAGTACCACTCGCGAGATCATTTACCTTGAAAAATAAATAGAGCCAGAGAAGAATGGGTTTGCACTAAAGGACAATAAAATAAGAAACCTCTAAGGGTACCAAGCGTGGCTCTCAGGCTATCGGGGACTCACAGAAGAAGAGGAAGGGTTCCGAAGAGGCCAGACAGGAGGTTTCTATTTTAATAGAAGATGATCTACATGAAATTTCTAACACAATCACGTCTGCAACTAAGGATCGCCGAAATGACATGGAGGTGCAGTACAAGACTACACTAGAGATTGTTCAGGTTGAAATCTAAGAGTTGAAGGTGCAAACGAGCCATATATAGGCGAGAATAGCTCCGGCGCACCAGTACAGAGCACAACATTAGATGTTGCATTACCAGCCACCGGGGATACCCACCTTATACAAATCCCCGCACCAGCCATTCAGGTGGATGGAAGTCGGCATGGCGAATTCCATGGAATAGGTGATATCAATATTAATATTTCTTTGTTACCTATAGGGAAGTTTTACTTGATGCACTCCATGATCGCAGATGAACTGTAGTAAAGAGAGGCTACTTATCACACCCATAAAATGGAATATTAGAAGCATGCAGAAGCAGCCCACCAAAAACAACAAGTAGAAAAAGCAACATGACACGAAGCCGAAGCCCAGTGTGCTACGCTGGAGACCAAAATCCATCATGTATGTCACGATGTACCTACAGTCCTAGCCACATCTGCGCCAAAGGATAAATTGGAAGGATTGGCTGCAACCTTAAAGGCCTTGTGCACGGAGGTGCATACCGTCAGATCAAAGTATGAACAACAAATCACAGATCTACAAACCATGTTTCAGCTTAACACTCCCCCAAAGTTTCATGCCCAAGGAGCAACCGAGGTAAAACAAGCCAACGAAATTATCATTACTGGAGTCACCTAGTGTGACAGTATACTAGATGAAGCTATGAGTGTATGGACATCAGTACAAAACAACCCAGTAGTTCAGCAACTGCATGACACATTGCATCAAAAGGAATATTAGTTTGAAGAAATCAGGATAGTGGCACCGACCTTGGTTCTTATTGAGTGCCTAGCTCATCTGCAGGAGTGTCACATGATACAAACATAGATTGAAGAGTTGCGTTGGCAGGAATAAATATTGGAAGCACGTATGCAACTGTGGGTCGAGGAGGTTCTTCAACTTTCACAGACACTGGATAACACTTTGAAGAGTATTTAGCAGACAAATCGCAACATTGAGATGGACACTGAAGGGCCCACCATAGAAAATCTAGTTCATAAAGTGCAGGGCACTGCAACACAAAGTATCGAATTAGTGCTCCCTCTGAAATATTTTGTCAGTGCGCTCAAATCCAAGCTCAAGGACCATATGCCTTCATGAATAGGGATGAGTCACATGTTTTTGTTGGGGGCCTGTTGGAGCAGGGTACCCTGGGCACACTTTTTGATGTCATTTTTTATAATTTTTGCATATGTGTGTCACGCGAATGAGTTAAGGGGATTTGGGGTGGGTCAAAGTCCCTAGTTTTGATGTAAATGGGTTTAAGGGTAAAATTTCAGCCTCAAACCATGGTTTGAGACCATAATATATGTGCGCTAAAGGAATATAAATAGATATATCTTTCTAAGGAAAATATTTCTATTAAGTTTGAGATGATTATGATCTGTATCTATGTGTAATACGTTGTAAATGGTTTTTTTCTGAGTTGAGTTGAAAGGCTCCTGCTGGCGGTGTGCGCGGAGACCTATCCCTCACTGTGTGCGGACACTACTAGCTATGTGCACAAAAGGGTTATGTGTAAGGAAAAGTTTGATATGTATTGAAATGATATGAATTAATATAAAGGATAGATTTTGGTGAACTGGGTGTGTTATTTCTTCAAGTTATTTATATACTATTTCTATTAAGATCGAATTGTTTTGTGTTTCTTATTGATCAATGCACGTGGAAGTTTCTTATGGTTATGTATGCATATGGATGGTTGATAAATATGCTTAATTAATTTAATTTTTTTAGATCTGGATCTGGTTCTATTATGCTTTCTTCATGCTTAAGTTATGTGCAAATTTGTCTTACTCTGTTAAGAATTTCTTCCATTCTATGATTCTGCCTTATTCTATTTCGCGCATCTATTTATGATTGATACAAGTCTATATTCAATTTTCTTATGGAAACTTCTTTATTTTCTCCCTTACGATGCGGAAACCTCGTTCCAACACCCCCCCCCCCCCCCCATACTGCTTTGGGTGAGACTTTGATTTATGCACGTAGGTCATTTCCCAAAGGGCCAGTAGTTGGAGCGTTTATTGGTTTCTCCATAAAATTTGAACCTGGGTCAGGATCCCTGAAGCCAACAAGAACATAAGCATATGACGAGACAATCATAAAATTTGTGTACCTTATAAATATGATTTAGGAGCATTCCACCCATCCTCCGAGATTCATTAAATATCAAGATTTGATAAGGAGAAGTTGTCAAAGAGGGATGTAAATTACTAGTTTGTTGGAATCAAAGTGCTACTTATGGCACAAACTGCGAGATCTCGGGAAATGTTTATCGATTGTGTGGAATGAATCATGGATATAAGATGATCCATGGTATTCTAAATTTCCTTTAAATTTTAAATATGACAATGTCTCAGAGGCACAACTAGTGTAATGTGAATCGGGTCAAGAGGGCATTAGGCCTTAAGAAACCAATTCAATGGAGATTAATCCTTCGATGGCTCAATTGAACTGAAATTTATACATCATGAAATCATTAAGTGAGGATCATATTTTGGAATATGAATTTAGTTTTTTTGTGGGAAATTTGGAGTCAAATATATGTGTTTATCCAATTGTGTGAACATAGGTTGGAATGACGAGATTGTCACCATCGATCATTAGAAGGATTGATAGATTATGTCACTAATTGTTCAAACCCTATTCAAATTTAAATTATTTATAATGTCTTCATGTGTTGTATATTATAAGGATTAGTAGTTTCAAGGAAGTCAAAGGTGCTCACATTCTCTGAGCCTTCAAGCTATAAAATGTGTAGAAAGCACCACGAAATCCATTTGCAGTTGATCCATGATATAATAGAGCGATACTGACAAGAATTGACCAGACGTCTTAGTTGAATTTTTATGTGGTTGCAATGAAGGTGGAGTGTTGGAGAATCTAATTCCAACCACCTGTTAGGTGTCAAAATCGTCCATCCAAGTGTCCTAGTTCAGTTTCAGTTAGTTAAACTTGGTCAAGTTATACTCAAGTCATTTATTGTTGATGTGTCCAATGTAATCTTGTTTAACTGATTTGTAATATTGATAATTTGAATTCTAAATATTACAAATCAATTAAATAATATTACATTGGAAAGATTAGTAATAAATTACGGAAGTGTAACTCAACTAAACTGGACTAACTGAAACTAAACTAGGAAACTTGGATGGCAGGCTTTAACACCTAGCAAGTGGTTGGAATTGTATTCTCCAAAGCTCCCCCTAGATTACAACCACACAAAAATTCAATTAATATGTTTGTTGGTGGATATCTGACTTAGCCTTACAATTTCAAAAATTTACTTTAACCAGATTTACTTTTATTCTTCTCTTCTTCCAGATCCAATGGCCTCTAAATTGTTTCATATTTTTTTTCTATTTTTTGTATCCTTCAAACCTCAGTTTATTCATTTTCTAGTTTATGTCTTCTATTGGTCCATGTTTTCTAAGCATGTCGTGCACTTATTGAAAAACAGGCTTGTATGTGGACTACTACCACATGTTATCTTTTGTTGTATTCTTTTCATCATCAATATACTTCAACATAAGACCATAATATAATTTTATCTCTTAAGGACACCAATACCTAAAAGTTTCATTAATGTGTTCATCATGAATGTTTTCTTCATTATTCATTTATATAGTTTTTGTGTAGACCTTATCTAGACATGGTTTGCAAGCCATGCTTCAAGGAAATTTAACTATTCTTCATAATCATCCCATTTACCTACACAGTGGAAATCAATGGTAAGTTTAAAAACATCTGCAGAACCACATTGGTTTTGTTCCTTCTAATCAATGAGAGATTTCTCCTATTGTGCTTCCTTCTCTGCCTCTTCTTTTGTCTTTGTTTTATCTTTGTGATATTCCTTATTTGCTTCTATGTATTCCTCCTTTTCTATATTTGTGGGCTTCCTTCTTTGCTTTTGTTTCTTCAACTACTTCAAGATGATTTTTTACCACTTGGTTTGTAGACTGAAGTGCGATTCATTCACCAAATATCATCATGTAGATATGATGTTTATGTTTTATCATTTGCAGCCACTCATCGTTAGGAAAAAAATTTTAATCAACATTTACATCAACAATATTATTTGCTGGATTCACCATAGCTTTGACTGCTTCAATGATAGCTTCACTGTAATCAACAAGCTCTGTTGTTGGATTCACCAAATTTTCGTCAGTAAGTTATATTGTTGGATTCACCATATTGTCATCATCAAGCTTTGTTGCTGGACTGGCTAGATGTTCATCCACTTGTGACTGTACATAGGGGGTTTCATGAGCATCTATTTGTTCCTTCTCTCCTTCTTTTGTAAATTATTCATTCATCATACACTTGTGGTTGTGCACTATGGGATTCACCAAACTCTTCATCTTCGACTGGATTACTCCCCCTTACACGAAAACTCCTCTTAAGGGTATCATAGGCTTCCTTGGTTGCCTTTCCTTCATTCATTTTAGTTGTTGCTTCTCCTCATCAAGAAAAATTTCAAACATCCCCTGTTGGTGCTTCGAATTTCCTAGAGTCTTATATTTTCTCGTTTGTTAAATGTTTTCTCACTATGAATCAACAAGAAAAATAAAATGTAGACATCACAACTAACTGAAACAAAGACGGATCTTCTGTTGGGTTCCATAGACAAAGGATTCGACAAATTTTCACAAGGGTGACACTTTCACAAAATCTTTTACAACCACTTTCAAAACACCTTGCAAATTCCTTTTACAAATCCTTTGATTTGAATTTTTTTTTAATAACACTCTTTTAAACAAAGCAATACTTCAAAAAAATCCCTTTGTCTTTAAAACCATGAATAAATATCATTTTATTTTATAAATACCTTCTAAAAATCAACCAAAAAAAATCCTTTTATTATTTAAATTGGTAAAATCCCCCATTTAAAAAAACAAAAAATTGAAAAAAAAATGCAGCCCCTCTTTATAACAATTTTGAAAAAAAATGGAATAAATCCCCTACAATATGCAAATTCCTTCACTCTTCAATATGAAGGCCCCTTTTTTAATCAATAATTCCTCATATACATCCCCATCTTTAAAATAAAAATAAATGACAAACTGACAAAAATTCAAAGGATTTTTTATTTGTTTCATTAAAAAAACCTTTTAAAAGTATTTTTTGATTCTTAAGGGTTTTAAAAGTTTTACAATAGAGGAATAAACATGAAACTTTGAAAAAAAATTCTACGGATTCATTGAGCTTCACTACCTTTTAGAAAATCCTTGGGAGGACTTCATGGAGCTCATCGTTTGCACAACTCCGATGAGATTTTCTGTGGATAGAACACTCCATTTGACAGGGTGTGTCAATTTGAAAAATTCAACAATTTCATAAATTTGTTGTTTCTTGTGCACTTTTCTCTTTGCTGGGGTTAAAAATTAACACACTTGGCTCTCTTGAAAAATGTGCAATTTATGCACTTCCTCTGCTTCAGAGGTGTGAATTTCACACTTTCTCCTTGGCCTCACCCTTTCTTCTTTGCGAACAAAAAAAATTGAAGCAGTGCTCTATGGAGTCTTATATGACCTATTTCTCTAATACCATGACAAGAAATGAAAAATGTGGAGTAGAAAATTTCACTTTTCAATATTACGAATTAGTTAAGTAATATTAAATTGGAAACATTAGTAATAAATGACTTCGATGTAACTCTACTAAACTAGATTAAATAAAAATGAACTAGGACACTTGAATGAATGCTTTTAACACCTAAAATGTATCTAAAAATTATTTGAAGTTAGACTCTCCAAAATTTAGAGACCTTCCATCCATTCCCATCATAGTGTCGAGACATTAGAGGATTATGTTGGAATTTCTAATTATTCCTTAACAACAAAGGAAACAAGAATTCCTCTTTCAACACAGAGAGAAAAAAAAATTCAAATGGAGCAATTAAAATCATAGTGAAAACAAAAACACTGTCTTTCATTAACTCGTTTTTGCTATTACAAATTCTTGGTCTTCAGAACTGCTGTTCTGGATTACAAAAGTGCTAAATATTTGCAGTCTATTTCTCTCCACTATTCGAGCTGCTACACACACAGATTTCTCAAGCACTCTGCATCTTGGCATACACCGTCTTCTACATACACTTGCGCATTTACACTACAACGTATCATCTATATGTATTGTAAACATTCATGTTTACAATACATATAATAAAATATTATATTAAGTTTTAAAAAATTATGATAAAATATGTCGGGGCGCATTAAAACAATAACGTTTATAACCCTAATTCTGGACTTTATAAAAGGAAATTAGATCGCGGAAGTTTTACAAAATTCAAACAAAAAATTATGATAAATCATGCAATGTTATTGCATCGATTAACCCACCCACTGGTTGGGAATTCAATTTGTGCGATGATGTGCCATTGGCCAAGATGAAATGGGTTGGCGTTGGTGGGGTCGTCCTTATCGTGCAATTACAGAGCTCTGCCAACGAAAGCACGAGATCGCGCGATACACTCCTCATTGGTTGCGAGATTTTACGTGGCCATGGTGGGTTCATGTTCATCGTGTGGTTGTGAGGAGATGGTGACATAGGCTTCAGGGGCTTGTGATAAGCACCCATTGGCTACGTTTGGTGGTGACGTGGAGTTGTGGGGTCCACAAAACTTGCATGGAGATTTTAAATTCAAAACAAAGTGCGGGAGATACAATGATTGGTGGAATTGTTTATGGCGGTTAGGTGCAAAGGTTAATGGAAGAGGTAACGTGGTTTGACCATGATTTTCTAGATTTTGAGAGGGCTACATCCATGAAGAATTTGACTGTTTTCATGGTTTTTAAAACATAAAATTGAATGCACTATGGAGTTCAAAACCAAAACAATAAATAACTCCTTCTGTCATTCAATTTCAAATAAAAAATTTAAGTTTGTTGTCCCTCTACTTAGGTTTACAGTTGAGGTTATCTCCATCACTCCCCTTAATCACAACTGCTACTTCCTTGCATTTCGAGAATTTTTTTGAGATAATTAAAACTTTTCTAGCCCAATGGTTTTGTTAAGGTATCTACAAAATTCTCTTCTGTTTTGCAATGTTGCAAAACAATTTCTCCATTGTTCACCAATTCTTTGATGTAGTGGCACTTTACATCAATGTGGTTTGTCCTCTTATAAAACACTGAATTCTTGGATAAAGTGATTTCTGAGCTATTATCATAGTAAATTGTTGTTCCTTTTACCTGTTCATGACACAAATATCTTAACATTCTCCTCGTCCATACTCCTTGACATGTTGCTGTTGTAGTTGCCACATATTCTTCCTCCACTGTTAATAAAGACACAATTGGTTATTTCTTAGAATCCCATGAAATGGCTCCTGATCCCATATGAAAAACATATCTAGAGGTGCTTTTCCTGTCATCTATACTTGCATCCCAATCACTCTTAGTATATCCAATTAACAAAATTTTCTAAAGAGTTGTATAAAATACCATACCTCTTTGTTCCTTTCACATACCTTATAATTATTTTTGTTGCTTGCCAATGTGCCTCCTTTGGCCTTTCCCTAAATCTGGAAGTTAAGCTCACATCATGCATAATATCAGGCCTAGCTGCAATTAAATACATAAGGCTGCCAACTATGCTCTTATACAAACTTGGATCAAAATCCTTGTTGATGTCTTATTTTCTTAACTTCAATCCCATAACTATAGGAGTAAGTGCTTCTTTGCAATCTTGCATGTTAAATATTTCCGAAACTTCTTTCACATATTTTTCTTGAGAAATAAAAATTTTATTTTCATTTTTCTCTACTTCTATTCCTAAGAAGTATCTCAGCAATCCCATATCAGTCATCTCAAATTCTTCTTTAATGAATGTTTTAAAATTCTCAATGAGGTAAGCATCATTTCCTATGAATATCACATCATCAACATATAAAACAATAATCACCATCTTACCATCCTTTTCTTTGATGTATAATGTGGGTTCTCCTTCACGTTTCTCAAACCCATTTTCCAGTAGATAGGCATCTATCGTACTGTACCATGCTCTTAGTGCTTGTTTCAGCCCATACAGAGCTTTCTTCAATTTTCATACCTTGTGCTCTTGGCCTTCTTTCTCATAGGCTAGAGGTTGTTCAACATAAACCTATTCCATCAATTCTCCATTCAGGAATGTTGATTTCACATCCATTTGGTAAATTTTCCACTTATGTTGTGCTACTATGGAAAACATTGCTCTTACTGTTTCCATTCTTGCAACGGGTGCAAACGTTTCCTCATTGTCTCTTCCTTGTTGCTGCTTGTAGCCTTTGACAACAAGTCTGGCCTTATGCCTTTCAATCTTACCTTCAACATTACTTTTGGTTTTATAAACCAATTACTCCAATCACTTCCTTACCTTTTGGGAGATCAACTAGTTCCCATGTATTGTTCTTCTCTATTGCATTTATCTCTTCATCCATCGTATCTATCCATTTCTTATCTTTTACTGCTTCTTCAAAATGAATATGATATTCTACATGAAAATACAATGAAAATAAAGAGTTCATATCTTCATCATTTTCTTCTTGCTCGCAGATTTCATTCATACTTCTGAATCTGGTTCCTCTTTCACTTGCTGAAATTGTGCTTGTAGAAGCACTCAAATCTTCTCCTTGTGATGTGCTTGGAGAAGCACTGTCATCACTTCTCAAGGGTGTTCTTATACCAGCTTGTGGTGTCCCTTTTTATCCTTTCATTGGTGGAGGTGGTGTTGCAAATGAGGGATTTCTTTCTACCATATTTTACTCATCATCATCATGAGAAAAACAATTTTTTACATTCATTGTTTTCTCAATGCTTCCATCCAAAGCTTCTTCCTCAATGAACTGCACATCTCTTCTTATCATAAACTTCTTGGTGGATGGGTTATAAAGTCTGCATGCCTTTGCTTCTTCACTTTATCCTACAAATATGCACTTATCCCCCTTAATCTCCAACTTCTTCCTTAGCTAATATGGAATGTGTGCATAAGCCACACAACCAAATACTCTCACGTGGGTGACAAACTGCTTTATGCCACTCCATGATTCCTCAGGAACTCTGTTCATTACACTCTTTGTTGGGCATCTATTCAAAACATATGTTGCATAATGTATATCTTCAACCCAATATTCATTTGGAAAATGTTTTTCCTTCAACATGCTTCTTACGATATCCATCATGGTTCTATTTTTCCTTTCAACAACTCCATTTTGTTGAGGTGTATACCTGGCTGTAAATTGTTTATGAATTCCATTTTCTCTGCAAAAATGCAGAATATATTTGGAGATATATTATCCTCCTCTATTAGTTCTTAAAATGTAAATATGTTGCCCACTTTGATTCTTAACAAGAGCTTTAAAGTGGCAGAACTTCTCAAACACTTCACTTTTCAATTTCAAGAAATAAGCCCATGTTTTTCTTGTGTAGTCATCAATAAAGGTCAACATATAGTGGCTACCTACTAATGATGGTGTTTGCATTGGTCCACACAAATCAGAATGTATTATTTCTAAGGGTTATTTTTCCCTTATACTCTTTCCTGATGGAAAGCTTTCTCTATGTTGTTTTCCCAAGGTGTAGCCTTCACATAGGTTGTTTGGCTTTTCAATCAATGGTAATCCCTTTAAAATTCCATTTATATGCAACAAATTCAGACCTCCAGAGTTGAGATGTCCAAATCGCAAATTCCATAACTAGTTTTCATCTTTTGCTTCTCTTTGGTAAGTCTCTTGTGCCACTGCTACCATTGCAGCTTCTTTCTTCAAATCTACTCTCACATTTAGAGGAAATATTCAGTTTCTTGTCATCTTCACTTGTGCAATCCTTTGTTTTCTTGGTTTCATGTCAATGATCGTACATACATCATCTTCAAATAACATATTGTAGCCTTTCTAAATGACCTGTTGGATGCTCAAAAGGTTACACTTCATACCAGGTACATAGTATACATATTATAAGTTTTTTCTTTCTCCTTGCTTTGTCAAAACACTTACTCTACCTTTCCCCATGACATAGACTTTACAATCTGTTCCTAATTTTACTTGAGACTTCACATTTTCATCTAACATGGAAAATATAGAAATGTTTCGATTCATATGGTTGCTACATCCTGAATCTAGAAACCATATATTTTCATTCTTCTCATCAACCATATTACATGCTAAAAATAAGTTCTCTTGACTTAGATTTTATTTAGTAAAGTTAGCACTGGGTCTATTACCCATGTCACTCTGTTTCTTCCTACATTCATCTGCATAATGCCCATACTTCTTATAGAAATTACATTGGACTTTGGATTTATCATACCTTTGTCCATGTGCTTGATTTTGTCCACCTTGTTAGGTGCTGCCTTGGATTTGATTCTGAATTTGGTTGCTGCCCCTTCCACTTGTGCTTGCAGGGTTGTTTCTTCCTCTGTCTTGGGTTCTGCCTCTATCTTTTCCTCTGTAGTTTGATCTGCCTTGAACTCTTCTTCTTCCAAAGGACTTTTGGGTCTTGAAGGCATGCTCCAAAGATGAGTTTGATATTCTACTCAATATTTGTTCATGTGTCATCAATGATTCATGAAGCTCATCAATAGTAAATATTTATAGATCCTTTGTCTCTTAAATGGTTGTTACTATCACATCAAATCTTGAGGGTAAGCTCGTCACTACTTTCTCCACTATTCTTCTTTCTTCTATTGCCTCTCCATTAGATTTCATTTCGGTAACCAACCCAATCAATAATGTGAAGAATGAATCTATTGTATCAGACTATTTCATGCAAATGAGTTCAAAATCTCTTCTCATTAATTGAAGTTTTGTTGTCTTTACTTTCGCCATACCTAAGTAAGCTGATTGGAGTGTATCCAATGCATCCTTGGACTTATTTGTTGCTGCAATTCTTGGAAATATGCTTTCATGCACTGAATGATAGAGAGAAAAGAGGGATTTTAAGTCCTTCCTATTACTCTTCAGAAAATCCTTCTCTGCTTGTGTTAAGGCATTAAATTCTTGTTCATCTACTGGTTCTTCTAAACCATATTCAACTAGCTCCCATAAAACTTCACAGGAAAACAAGGCTCTCATTGTGATTTCCCAGTAGTCATAGTTCTTCCCATTGATTTGTGGGAGTTGAGTATTTCCCATACTCGTGCTTGTGCTAGCTCCTGCCATTGCTAGCCTTGAAGAATTATGCTTAAAACTTGATTGTAAACAAACTTTCTCACTACTGAAGAAATAACCCCTATCTCAAAAAGAATTCCTTTTACAGTTCTCTGGACTGCAATATTAAAACAAACAAAAGCTCTATTTTTGATAAAAACCTAACTTGTTGAACCTTCACTATACTAAAGAACAACCTGAGCAATATTCTTCTTCCTTCAGCCTCTCCAGCAATTACTGAGAGCCTAGACTAGCTCCAATACCATGTTGGAATTTCTAGTTATTCCTTTAAAACAGAGGAAACAAGAATTCCTCTTTCAACACAGAGAGAAAATAATCCAGATGGAGCAATAAAAATCACAGTGAAAAAAAAATCATTGTCTTTCATTAACTCGTTTCTGCTATTACAAATTCTTGGTCTTTAGAACTGTTGTTTTGGATTACAAAAGTGTTGCATCTTTGGAGTCTATTTCTCTCCACTATTCGAGCTTCTACGCTTACAACTTTCTCAAGCACTTTGCTTCTTAGCATACACCATCTTCTACATACACCTGGGCATTTACACTAGAACATACTGTCTATATGTATTGTAAACATTCATGCTTACAGTACATATAATAAAATATTATATTAAGTTTTAAAAAGCTATGAGAAAATATGTCAGGGCACATTAAAATAATAATGTATATAACCTAAGTTTGGACTTTATAAAAGGAAATTACATCGTGGTAGTTTTACAGACTTCAAACAAAACATTACGATAAATAATGCGATGGCTTATCACATCGATTAACCCACTCGCTAGCTGGGCACTCAAGTTGTGCGATGGTGTGCCATTGGCTGAGACAAAATGAGTTAGAGTTGGTGGGCTTGACCTTATTGCACAGTTGTAGAGGGCTGCCAACATAAGAAGAAGATCATGAGATACACTCCTGATTGGTTGGAAGATTTGATGTGGCCATGGTGGTGTCATGTTCATTGTGCAGTTGCAAGGAGGTGGTGACATAGGCTTCAGGGGCTTGCGATAAGCACCCATTCAATGCGGTTGGTGGTGACGTGGAGTTGTGGAGTCCACAGAACTTTCATGGAGGTTTTAAATTCAAAACCAAGCGTGGGAGATAGGGTGGTTGGTGGAAATATTTATGGCAGGCAGGTGAAAAGGTTAATGGCAGAGGTAATGTGGTTTGACCACGATTTTGTAGATTTGGAGAGGGCTACAGCCATGAACAATTTGACTATTTGCAGGGATTTTAAAACATAAAATTTAATGCAATGTTGAGTGCAAAACCAAAAGAAGAAATCAATGTTTCTTCTGTCCTTCAGTTTCAAATCAAAAATTTAAGTTTGTTGTAATTCTACTCAGGTTTGCAGTTGGGATTATCTCCAACAGATTAGAGGCACTACAGAAGGTCGAGATTTCAAGTTGAGAGTTGATCCAAGATTTGGGGAAATCTATCATTCGACCACCTCAACAAATATATATATATATATATATATATATATATATATATATATATATATATATATATATATATATAATGTCGTCACGACCTTAGTATCAATTTCTCAAGAAGGTTGAACTTCTTGGGAGTTTGAGATAGCATGGAGCCATTAGTTTTCCCTGGACATCAGCCTTGAGGATATTTGGTTAAGCCCAATGTTAGGTAATGGCATAATTCAAGTGTTGATGCACCAGTGAGTTATGATTTGGAAGAAGCTGAGAGGCTAAGGAATCTATGTGGACGAAATTTTGTGGAGTTAAGAAGTCAACCCATAACCATAGGTCTTAGGAATGAGAACATTAGAAAATCTAAATGAAGGATCCCTAGAATTTTTTTTCATCACATACTAAAAAAGATATATGGGGAATACAAATTTAGACAATGAAGAACTCTACACAATATTTTCTTAACTCTCTTTTATCAACCATCATTGAGATTTTGATGTGCAAATTTTTTTCCGACCGTCATTTAGATTTTGATGTGAATTTTTTTTGTGAAATTATAATTTTACATTTGATGAAATTTCATTTTTAAATGCATAAATCCATTCAAAACCTTGGAAAGCTACCAATATTTTGGATGATGTGATTTTACTACTAAAATTTTCAATTTCATCGATCCTTCGAAATTTCTACCCAAATTTTGATTAAAATTGTTCAACAACATGTGCCTAGAAAAAAGTTAAAAAATAATACAGTTAAAATAAAAAAATTAAAAATCACCCAATATAACAACAACTATTTATCTAAAAAAAACTTAAATAAAAGAACAAATATATAAATAAATAATCAACACTATAAAGAAAGAGGCATTTAAAAAAAATCAAAGTAGGAAAATTTAAAATAAAACGAAATTAACAAAAAAAAATTAAGAGAGGAAATGAAAATAAAAAATAAAAAATATATATAAACCCACCAGAAAACACAAGGGAAAAAAATTAATATAACATAATGATAATTTCAATAATAGAAAAAGTATTAAAAAAAATTATAAAAAAGGTGACTCAAAAGTGGCAAGTGCAGTTCTTAGAATTTCCCCACCATTTCCTCCTCTTTCCGTTTCTTATTTCATCCCCTCTCCTTCTTCCATATTCTAGTTGCAATGAATTCTCCATGTTTTTTTTCCTCTGCTATTCATCTTGTTGTTTATTGTTACTCTTCACCCCTTAGTAATGTGTTTTACCTCCCCTTAGTAATGTATTTTAAGGGAGGTAGATCTTGTGAATCCACACCATGTTACGATCCCCCACCTTTCACAAAGTCATGAAACGTTCTATCCACTCCAATGTCCCTCCTTCTCCTCATAGTCTTGCCACTGTAATCTTGTTCATATTATTTTCATTGTTTTCTAGTTACCAATGGATTTCCTTATTTCACTCCACTTCTTAAGTGTGGATTCTCAAACTTGATTTTAATGGAAAGATAATGACAGGCCGAGAGAGGAAGAGTAGGAAATAGAACTAGGAGGATGGGAAGAAAATCATGGGAAAGGGAAAATAAACGGTGGTGAATGGAGGGTCTGTGGAGAGGATGATTTCAAGATATGGGAGGTCATGAAAGTGTGTGGAAGGAAATTCTAGGTGTAACTCTGGGCAACATCACCGTGTTAACGGAAGGAGTTTGATAGGTGGTCATAGAAAAATAATCATGTAGTGGGTGGATGGGGAAGGAGGGACAGGGTGACGAAAGTAGAGATGAGGGAGAGGGGATAAAATGGAAGGTCAAAAGGAGGGAGTGATTTCAAGGAGAAGTTTAGTGGTGTTGATTTCAATAGTTATCCCCACCTCCCTAAGGCCACCCAATTGAAACTATTGCATATATAGTAATGAGTTTATTTACATCCAATATGATATAGATGTCCTCATGTACATCGAATCATCGAAAAAAACCTTAAATTACTATCTATCAATCATACACCTCGATCTTTCAACCATAACAAGGTCAAATTTCTTCTGATATCAATTATTGTATCATTCATTTCAATACTATTTATTATTTCTTTAATATTAAATGCCAATTTGTTTTTTAATTAATTTTGAAATAAATATTCATAACAACATAAGCCTATTAAAATGTAATTTAACTAAAAATTAATTTAGGTTCTTGGAAACAACAAAAAAATACACTCAAATGGGATTAGTAAGAATAAATCCTCTACATATAAGAGTGGAATTCAAGTTGATTTCATAGTTTTTTGAGAGTGCATATAAGCGTAAATTGCATGTTAATATCACAAATGTGTCAAAGATATGACAATACAAAAGCTTATTGGTCCCTGCCTCGCCAAATATTATAGAATTTGTGTTGCCAACCAACTCCTAAATATTTAGAACGCTTACTTATGCCAACCAACTCCCAAATTTTCACTATAACTTGCACTTTTGACAGCTTAACACGAGAGATAATTCTCCCACAAGGGGCATGCCACTCACTTTCCATGGGCCTTCCAACTTTTCCCTCACCCAAATTTTTTGTGCAAAAGGAGCACTCCTCACCTCCAACTTGAACTTATTTCCTGCAGACTCACTGCTACTAACTTCCTCCCCCATCAACAAGAAATTATGGGAATATCCAATTTCCCACCGGTCCCCTCTAACAGCTGAGATTCAAACGTAACAAAACACCACAACGTGCATGAAACCCCAATATTTTTCACCTGTAAGCACTGAGAGGTAGGACACCAAAGGTCAATAGGGTTGGAAGCTCTGGACCACACACTGTAATTCTCTTAGGCTCCAAAACCATAATCACCACCCGAATCTCTCAACAAGGTCACCCTCCACTTTTCCTCGAAAATTCTAGACCCCCAAGCTCCGCCACCGACATTTCTACCCTCAATAATACACCGTAGAACATAGTTGAACACAATCCACACATTGTTGTTTCTCTCAACACTGGCCAGAGTTTGCCTCACCGACAAAATATAACTAATATTATTGATTGTATTTCTCTTATTATACATCATATCGTTGGAGAAACATAATATATAGGGGACAAACCTAGCTGGAATGACCTCATTCAACTACCTCTTTGTGCTACAATATTTCTCATTCATAACCATTTCCATTCTATATCTTAAATCTCCTCACCCATGTTATCACAGAGATAGTCTGATGCCAACTAACTTACTTTGCACTTGGGATTTAATTTCCTCCGTCGTAAATCCTTATATCGCATGATCCTTCCATGAATGTTTCAATAACCCTTCACACTCCAGGTCCAATATCCCTTGGCACCTTTTTTCTTGTGAGCGGTATAGACATGTGAACTACATGTAAATTTCTAGAAAGTACGCATCATAAATCCATGGCCATCCTTCATAAAGAGGGTGCCACAAATCTCCATAAACCTACATTGGAAAAGAGGTCCGATGGGATAGGGGAATGGGTGGTCGAAAGGGAGAAGTGACAACCAAGATAATGAAGGAATATGCAATGGGAAAATGGGAGAGGGGTGATCATGATTCAGGATAATGAGGTTTGAGATGAGAACATCGAAGGGAGCAGATGGGAAACAAAATATATAGTTGGGGTGGAGGGGAGCAAATGAATGAGAGCCCGCCCACTGGGAAGAAGAGGGGAAGGATGGAGGCAGGATGTGAGGGATGAAGGGGGGAAGGAGGGTCCAAATAAGATCGAGCCCAACCTCAACTAACCAATACCACCAATTTCTATTCCTCAAAGTTTGGGGGTTTCGAAAAATTATTTCTAACTCCATTGTCCCTAGGAGTAATATTTTTCCCATTTATTTTTCTCAATCAAAATTTGTTAGAGGATTGGATGTATTCCCTCCTTTCCATTTACTATATTGATCTCTTCTTCCAGTAGGTAGGCCTTGTTCACTTGTTTGTCAACTAACTTATTTTGCCCGCGAAGAATATGATAGTACTTGACTTCTCCGAGGGTTGTCTCAATACCTTTTGTTCTTTTTATGGTTTGATTAAGGTTGCAGTTTTGACCCAAGGTCCCATTGACCATATGTTTGATTATCAACCAAGAGTCTCATAGGATGACCACCTCCCTAATTCCTTTTTCGTGTACTAGAAATAGTCCTAACAGCAAGCCCAAGAACTCTACTTGATTGTTAGTTTTTGTTTCCATACCTCATGCATATCTTCTATTTTTCCTTCGAAATTTATAAGATTTAATAGAAAGTATATATTCTTTATTATCTTGATACATAAATAACTAGATTAAATTCTAACCTTAATCTTCATATTTAATCATCAATATTTTCATAATTATTTTATATGATTGTTTTAATATTAATCTATATCTTCTTCATAACCATTAATATTAAAAAAAATTAAACATACAATTAAAGAGATGCGAATAGAATGAAACAACTACACTTGTAAAAGTAAAGAAACTTTATTTAACTTTGCGATGCTGTAATTTAGAGTCACTAACACTAAGTTATTAACATTAATCAATCATTTAGGTTACATGACTCTCATAATAACTTAATACTAAAGAAATCTATATAAAACATGTGCTCAGGATTACTATGTATAGATATTCGTGTATGATGTTACTTCGATGAAGAACCACACAGTTTCTGCCGACCGAATCTAAAGAGATAAACCGGATAAGAGCGGAAAGGGAGCCAAGTTGCCATACTATTCTGAATGATAGAAACCTGGAACATACCTTTTCTGCTTTACTCATGTAAGGATATATTTAATATTATTCCGAATGATAGAAACGTGGAAATTATCTTTTGTGCTTTACGACGTTTGACTCTGATTTTCGTACATAAAACGCGTAGTCTAAACTGGTCACGTTATGGTTTAAAATAATGGAAATTTCCATATAATTTTTAGGTTATGGTTTAAAATAATGGAAATTTCCATATAATTTTTAGAAAATTTGGCAGAAATTTTTAAAAATATGGACATTGTGGGTATTCACAGATTTTTAATAATACTAAATACGTTTTCTCCGTTAAAAAAATTAACCACTCCCATCGACCAATATCCAAAAAAGAAAATTACTGAAATCGAACCAAACAACGGTTATATAAAATGGGCACTGAGGACAATTTATATTTAATAACACGGAAACATCGCAACAAACGTCGGGATTTGTGAGTAAGCCACATAAATCACTGTGACATTGAAATAAACCTGGGATAGGACTTAGTATAATTCAGCCTTTAAAGTTCTAAAGAACGTATTTTTTTTATTTTTTTTGGAAAGTAATTTTTTTTTTTAAATTTAGTATAATTTTGTTTTTTCTTTATTGTCGTAGTCTAATTAGCTTTTTCGCCTTGAAAATCATGGAAATTTTGGGAAGATTTTAAGAAAATCTGGCAGGGATTTTTGTAAATCCAAGTTATTATTAACAAACTTTAATATTTTGGGTGCCTTACAGGTTTTTGATGGTGCTGAATCCATTTCCACCATCAAAATCATAATTCAAACACTGTTACTGTAAGATTTCTTAATTTTTTTTGGCTTGGATTCCAGCCAATTTTGACCGTCTAAGCAATTCCTCTGTCTCTTTAAACAACTCATTCATAAAACAAATGTAAGTTAACAAATTTTAGAGTTTCTAGGAAACCAGATCTATTGACAGTCTTGAAGAGTTATACACAGTCTTTAACTTAAACAACTTAAAAAGTCTCTTACTATATTGAACAGACTATTATCTATCTTTTCTTCCACAAACATGAAAAAATTAAATGCTATAATATAGGAAAATCAATCCATTGGTATAGAAAGTATTAAAAGCATGAAAAAAGAGAATCATGGGAATTTGTATAGAAAGTATTAAAAAGGTATAGAAAGTGTTAAAAGCTAGAAAAGGAAGAAAATCATGGCCGCCCTTTTCAGGATAAAAAAAAAACTTTTAGCTGTAAAAGACAGTACATGACCGACCCAGTTGTCTTTTTTTCTAGTGTTTATCTCCTTCAACGCAAGTGAGATGCACCTGTTCTTTACATTTCGGTCTCCATGCTCTCTATATAACACTGCGAATATTACTTCAACATCTCATCAACATCTATTCACATCTGTGAAAGTGCCCACTATAAGCAATATTTTTATCGCATCTCAGCAAATAGAAAATATCTTCTTCTTTATGTATTTCCTCTTCTGATTTTAGTTCAGGTTTGGGCAGAAAGCAACACAAAAGGAAGCCATGTCGGTGAGCTTTTATTCCTGTTCTAAATAATTTGTGTCAGATGGGATGTTTAGTTAGGTGTAGTATAAAAGTACACTGAATTTTCTTCATGTCCAGTATTAACATGTCTAACCCTCGTCCATAGGGTTGGAAATTGCAAAACATTATATCGATTTTAAAAACAGTGCTTTTAATCAAGCAATCAAAAGAGGTTTTTGGAAATGGCTTTTAAATTTGTGGATCCAAATATCAATAATGATGAGTAATATTACTTAAGAGTTAAAGTCATCCTTGACAAACATTTTGTCAATAATTTTCGTCATGAAATACACTGTAGATTGTGTGTTGCTTTTTTCCAGAGAATATGTATTTCTAAATGAAGATGCTTATAGCGCTGATACGAATCCTGCATTCAGATTGTCGAAATAGAGGTGCGCATGGACTGCAATGGATGCGAAAGAAAAATACGGAAGGCTTTGTCCAAACTCCAAGGTAAATAAATAAGGCTTTGTCCAAACTCCAAGGTAAATATATCTTTGTTAATTATTGTATGGGACAATCCAGTCGAGGAGGGAATCAATAATCCTCTCTTGGATTTTGAGAATGATTATATCTAGTACTGATACATGATATGTCATATTTAGTCATATAAGCATTGCACTAACCCATGACAATTCAGTTACATAAATAATTTCAATGTGAGAAGCAGCAGTTAATCAGGAAAATAGTAATAGGAGTAAGTCAAGTCAGTCAGTATGTAAGTTTTTTAATACTTTTTGACAACTTCATTATGATTTATATAGTAATATTTTTTCAAGTTATAGTTTTCTTAAATTTATTTTAAGCTGGAGTTTTATTTAATCGGTGGATAGGAATTTGGATGATAATGTATTTTTGAAATTTTAGAATGTTTATTTTTCAAAATTTATAATTTTTATTAAATATTTCAAAAAAATTATAATAATTAAAAAAAATAACATTTTATAACAAAATAATGTTTATAGGCTTGTTTATTTTCATATAATATTTTTGACATTTCAGTTTGGTAATGAGTAATTATTTTGTAAATAGTAAGGATTTAATTTCGATTAAATATATTAGAAAATTTTTATTAGTAGTTAGAAATGTTGATATTTATCTTAAATATAGTTATGCTTTTTCATTTTTTCAATTAAATTGATTAACAAAAAAAATGACTACTTAATAATAATAAAAATCATATAAATATGAGTTATGGTTTTTGGACATATAATATAAATAAGTTATGATATTGACTCATAATATATATATATACACCCTAGTTTTATTAATTTTTTATAATTATTTTTAATAGTAATTTGAGATAAAATTATAATTTAGTTTATTTGTATGATTTTATAGTCTTGATAATGTCAAAAATATGATGAGATAGCATTATGATATATATCAAAGGTTACAAAGTTTCCAAGTAAGTTAATGAAGTTTGATTGATTCTGAAAGTCACTCCATGTGAAAGGTGTTAGAGAATTTAATTCTAGGTGTCAAAATATTCAATTTAAGTGTTCAAGTTCGGTTTTACATGTGAAAAGTGGTACAGAATTTAATTCTAGGTGTCAAAATTTTCAATTCAAGTGTTCAAGTTCAGTTTTAGTTAGTACAATTTTACTTTAGGGTCATTGCAGTCAGTCATTTATTATTAATGCCTCCAATATAATTTTATATAACTGATTTATAATGTTGAGAAAAGTAATTCTCCGCTCCACAATTTGTTTTCAATTCTTGTCATGGTATTAGAATTCACTCTGATTAAAACTTCTTGAAAGCAACAGAAATCATAAATCATAAGAACGAAGAGGCCAGTTACTGCCAAACCAGTGAACGCAAAAAAACTAAGACGAGACAGATCGTGACCTGAAAGAGCAGACCATTGACATCAAAAAAAAATCCTGCAGAATCAACAGTTCTTAGCGTGCAGAGTTAAAGTTTACAGGGATACACTGCACGGAGTACAGTGATCCCGTTTCTCGATCGAGAAGAGCTTTGACGGCATCGAGCCATTAAACGACAAAGGAGCAGCAATTTTGTTGAGGAATCTCAAGTCCGCTTGGTCGAAGTTGCGCTGACGGCCACGTTTTCCGTGAGTAAAATTTGGAGCGAAACCACCCTGCAGAATGATTTTCTGAAAAGTGAACAGGAGCCCAAAGTATTTACGATTGCATTAACATTTGAACGGGTTATTTAGAGGGCAATGATATAATTTTTTTTAAACGGTTCAAGCAATGCTGGAAAGCGTTCTGTTTTATGTAATTTTTGAAAAGGCTCTTAAAGAGGTTTTTGAAATAGCTTATTTAAATTTCTTTTCATTTTCAAAAGGTTTTTTGAAGACCCATTTCTTTAAAGAAAAAGGTTTTGAAAAAGATTTATTTAAAGAACTTCAAGGGCATATAGGATCTTTTCTCAAAAAAGGAATTTTTTTTTTTTTGTCAACAAAAGGTAGAAGTTACAACAGAGTGAAGTGCAATGTTTCACCTATGTGTCAAGAGGTTGAACAAATAGGAATAGAGAAGAGGCTAAGAAAGCAGAACAAATGGGAATACCCAAGAGGTTAAGAAAGTCTGAGTAGTAACAAGAGATGAAAGTGGATCTATAGCATCATATCTACAGTGAGATGAAATGTTTGGTCTATCCCATTGTGAATATTTTGTAAATCCAACAATAAAGCTTGATGGAGACAATTTGGTCAATCCAACAACAATGCTTGGTGAGGAAAGTGAAGCTGTCATTGAAGCACCCAGTCTTATGGTGAATCCAACAATTCAATTTTGATGAAGAATTTTTGCCTAATAATGAATGGTTGTGGATGATGCAACAAAAACATCATATAGACATGTTTTATTTCAGTGAGAAAAGACCACTTGAGTTAGTGGAAGACAACATGTCTACAGAAGACAACATGTCTGCAGGAACACAAATTAGTACAAAAGTTGAAGAGAAAAAATAGAGATAAGGAAGCCACAGAGAGAATAGTACAAAAGTGGAAGAGAAAAAGAGAGAGAAAGAAGCCCAAAAAGAGAATAGAGACAAAGGCAAAGGGGGAGAGGAGGTGCAACATGATAAAGCTCTCATTAGAGAACAGAAAGAACATAAGAAATGTGGTTGTAAATATTTTTAATTTTAACTGCAACATGATAAAGCTCTCATTAGAGAACAAAAAGAACATAAGAAATGTGGTTGTAAATATTTTTAATTTTAACATTGATTTCTAGAGTCTGTAGGTACATAAAACGATTATAAAGAAGAGTTAAACAACACCATGTCTAGATGAGATATGCATATAAGTTGCAGAAATGAATGTTGAACACAACATGCATAGTTAAACTTCTTTAAAACATGGCTTGCAACACCATGTCTAGATGAGATCTTAATATAAGTTGCATAAATGAATGTGGAACACAACATGCATAGTTAAAATTTTTTGAAGTATGGCTTGCAACACCATGTCTAGATGAGATTTGCATATAAGTTGCAGAGCAGAAGATGCATGACGAACACATCAATAAAATTTTTAGGTATTGGAGTTTTGAAGAGATAAAATTTTATTCCCATCTTATGTTGAAGCAGAATGATGAGGAAAAACACACTATAGAAGATAATATGTCTTAGAAACCCACATACAATTTGTTTTTTGAAGAAGTCCGAAACATGCTTAGACAACATGGGACAATAAAATACTTGCTCCGGAAAATGAAAAAAATAAGGCTTAAAGGACAATAAGAACAAAATAATGAAACAATTTAACGGCTACAGTATCTCGAAGAAGAGAAAAAGAAAAGTAAATATAGTTCAAGTCAATTTTTAAATTGTAAGCCGAGTTGAGAAATAGACAACATACATATTAATTAAGTTTTGTGGTTGTAATTAACTGGGAATGTTGGAGAATCTAATTCTAACCGCCTTCTAGGTGTCAAAACCATCCATTTAAGTGTCCCGTCAAAACTATCCATTCAAGTGTCCCAGATCCATTTCAGTTAGTCAAGTGTTAGTTTAGTTCCACTACAGTAATTTATTGTCGATGTCTCCAATGTAATCTTATTATTGATTTATAATATTAAGAAGAGTAATACTCTCCTCCACTTTTTAATTTTAATTCTTGTCAAAAAAAAAAATCACGTGGTTGACTCTTGAATGGGTATTATGTTAAATCACTCCATACAAAAAGTCACATGATTGACCCTGAATAGGTATTATGTTAAAAGGCTCCAATTGAAAAGGCCATTGTTCAAATCCCCTGAAAGAATAAAATATAAAAAAAAGAAAAAACTAATCCTAATATAAAAAAAAAGAAAAAACTAATCCTAATATAAAAAAAAAAAAACTAACCCTAACTAAGCCTGCTAGGGTATTTGGAATTTGGATTGTTAATGTCTTTGCATCAAAACTATAATTCTTAATTGTTATATATATGTCCAATAACTATTTTTTAACTAAATTATTATATATATATATGAAACCGTTTTTAATTAAATCATACTGGAATCGTAGAAATTCTTAAGTCAAATTTATGATTTCAATAAATCTTGGTCAATCTTAAACAAATTTAACCCAAAAAAAAATACCCAAAAATCTCGAAACATAAAATAAATCTCCAAACATAACATATGTAGGATCTACTATTCACGTGAACAATTTAATACTAATGTGTTTATATTAGTTTGAACATACCCATATAATTCCAACTATTTTTTCTGTTAGGTTAAACATTGGCTACTAGCTATATTCCGGCATCTATATTGGTGCGATTATATTTTAGTTTTCAAAGAGAATCTAATTTGAAATTTGATCTAAATCAGGATTGGACACGATCGAGATAGACATGCAGAAGCAGAAAGTGACAGTGACCGGATATGTCGATCAGATGACCGTTTTAGATGTTGTGAGAAGCACTGGCAGGAAGGCGCAATTCTGGCCTTATCCTTATAACAGCCACTACTTTTCTTATTCTTCTCAATACCATTATGAGCAAACCAGTAGTCCAGCAGCTTCCACATACAACTACGAAACGCATGGATATAACAATGGGCTTGTCCATGGTTACTATCTTTCTGAACTTCCTTCTTCCTCTGCGGTCATGGATGAGAAAGCGACTAGCCTATTCAGTGACGAGAATCCCCATGCTTGCACTGTTATGTAAACCTTTGGCCAGGCTTGTATATATAGGAGAAATTCATTTTCTATCAGATTTTGCAACACTTCCAACTCGTCACAGCTAATGCTGAATTTTGACTGTAAACATTAATTTCACGTACGTCATTGACCTCTTACTGTCGTTGTTTTAGAGGTCAAAGAATCTCTTCCATGAGCAATGAAAGGTGATGTTTCTATCGATTTAATTGGTGTCCGGCATCCTGGTCTCTCTAGGGAGGTATATGTTCTGTAAATTAATGTCGGTATGGTAACAAAGGAAAAAACAAAAGCTGGCTCAACGTTTCTCGGTTATTGATTTTTCCAAACTGAAATTATATAAATTCTAATGAAAACGCGAAAAATTCAATGGAATACAACAAAATATATGATCCTTTAATTGTAAGAATTAAAAGCCTCTTATCCTTACAGCAATGCCACATTTATAGGCTTCTTTCCCATGGCATTTGATTTGCAAATGACAGTTATTTGTTTATCCTCTCTTGGTTTAAGCTAAAAATAACAATAATTCAATATATATCGTATATCAGTCTTGTTAAAAACTGATAATTTATGAACTAAATGGCTCTCCAATTGAGATATCTCTAGAGTGCTCAAGCACTCCACACAATAAACTGACTATTGACTATTCAGTCATCAGAAGAGCCTCATACATATGGGCCTTCACACTAACAGAGTGGTTCCAACAAGTCCTTAGATAGGACGATCTGAGACCTAAATGTAGAGTCTCAATCCTATCCAAACACCTAAGTCTATCTTTCTCCATTAATTCTAATACTCCCCTTTATTGGAGAAAGGGTACTGAAAGAATAACATATGCTTCCTTGTCTAGTCTCAGCTAGGCTTACAATAAAAATATAGAAACTTGGTAACAAAAGTTTTCATTTTAGTCTTCTTTCTTGAGAGTCCATGCTTGTTAATTCCTAGGCGAGACTTTATCTTTACCTTTCTCGCCATGAGGTAGTGATAGACCTTCACCTCCTTTCTACATTTTCTTCCCCAATGATGGAACACTTGAACTCTTATCCTCCTCGATCTCGATTGTAGGTTGCCATTCTTTATATCTTGATTGCTAGTAATGGATAACACTTTCGAGGAAGCAGACTTTGTAGGATAATTTTTCTTCTCACTACTTCCGGTGTCAAACATCTAAACGACAGCTATATTGTCTTCAACATTCATTGATGCATCTTCTATGTTGACTTCATAAAGACATGGTGTTTCAAGCCATGCTTCAAGAAACTTTAATTCATCTTCCAATTTTGTTGCTTCTTCCTTGTTGTTGTCGCTAAAATATGCACACACAAAAACATTCATGAGATCATCATAATTTGAATTCTCTCTGCCTTTGTCTTCTTCTGCCAAGTCTTTGCAATCATCTTCATGTGGCTAGTCCAATTGATCTTCAACAATATGTTCCTATTTACTTCCTTCCTCAAGAACGACTCATGGCTCTTCAATCTCACGCTATTGCAGAACATATAGTATCTCTCGATAATCATGGTCATTAATGAAACCACCAAGCCTCATGAAAAAAATATTATCAGGGTCAAATATGTCTGAAAGTGCAGCCATATTGAAAAAGTCCAACTTATCTCGCTTCCAGATTTCTTTCTGACTCACGTCAGTCCTCTCAAAATCTACAACAACCCGGTACCATGTAGGCAAAAAACTTCTCCCTTTGGCAACTCTTGCACTATAGAACCTTGTGGTGCAGACTTTCGCTTCAATGCCACATAGTCGAATCTAAAGCAAATCACCAATTGTAACTAAAATAATAACAGAGAAATTTGTTGGATCGTTACAAAATGAATTCGACCTTTTCAAACACACTTTTTATCAGTGGGGGCCCAACACACTTGTCGTAGAAGAAGAAATATCCATGGCCGTGTAGAAGAAGTATGCACAAGCTTCGCCCCCACATCCAATACCTCAGGTGCAAGTCCTCTTCGCAGGCCTCTCGTGCAACGATTTTAATCTACTTTTTCGCAGTATCCCACCTGCTTTAATGTCGAGCAATATCAAGCAGGAGGAGGAAGGGAAGTTAAACATGATTAATGGATGTAATGGTTTGCTTTTGGATGATCACGGAAAGATCATATCAATGACGCACGACGAGAGGTGGCGTTACTTTGCAGTAGGGGTTGTTGCTTCCTTTTACACTCGTCTCTTTCCGAGAAATTCTTTGTACTTTGTCTATTCCTCTTACAGTTTACACTGGCTATCACGAGCAGTAGTTCGATCAGAAAACCCTTGATTTTTGCAGGATCTTCTTCTTGTTCAGCTCAGGAAAGTCGGACTATAATACCACGAGACACTTTGGTCCACGCAAGCTCCTCCAAAATCAATGCAGAATGGCACGCCCGCAAAGTGGATCGGGAGCCTTTCGATACTGTGGCCGCACAACAATAATTGGTAGTCGACCGGACAATACCAGCTCACACAATGGCCAACACCACCTTACTTTCAACCGTGTTGAAATATTAAAGTCACCTGCCGTGCCTTGGGCAGGAAGAACAAAGAACAAAGGAAAAAGGCAGCAGCAGCACAAACAGAGATTGAGTGCGCAGCACTCTGTATTGAAGAATGTTGGTGAATCCGTAAGGAAGAATTAATTTTTGATGGGTCGCAGCCACAGATGGCAGATGAAATCAACTCAGTGATGGGCAGAGCCATTCTTCACAGTGGAAGGACGAAGATTTTTCGTAGATCTTTTCTACAGAGGAGCAGACTAAATTAAAAACAGTCGTTTCGGGCTTTAAGTCCTCAACAACCAGAATGAATGGAAATTGTTTAACAGGCGGAAGTCCTTTTTATTTTTGAATTGGCGGGACAAGTGGTCCCCACCATTTATATGCCAATCGGAATCGGAATCGGAAAGTTATGATTGAAGCAGTGTCTTGTTGATATGGGAGAGTTCCGCAAAGCGGAACGTTTTAATACAAACAAAACATATATAATAATCACCCCCACAGCAGCGGAGGCCCGTGGGTCCACAAGACCACGTGGTAGAAATCTATTGAATCGATTAGTTTCAATCGCAAGGTTTCAATCGGCGGGATTTTATTGTGTGCCCCGATCAGGGCGGATCCAATCGCAATCGAAGGATCGAGTCCATGGAGTAATCGCAATCGAAAGTTTGAATGGGTCACGAAGTTTGTTGTCAAGACATTTGCCGATCGTCGATTGTCGATTGCCGACTGATCGCAAGCGGAAGATCGGAGCCGTGTTTCCAATCGCAATCGAAAGATTGAATGGAACACAAAGTTTGTTGTCAAGACTTTTGTTCGATTGGCGATTTCCGACTGCGAAGTGGTCCCCACTCGTACGTCTGGCATTTCACATTTTATAATTCTGCAAAGGTTTTCCTTTTTATTTGGTTTTATTTTTTATTTAAGTTTTAATATAGTTTTTATGTGTAATGTAAAATTTATGCGCGACATATATAAAATGAAAAGGCCCGTGAGCCATGGTATTGCATTGTATTGTTTTTTTGTTTTGACTCTTCGCACAGCAGCGCGGAAGAGGAAATACACAGCAGTGTGTTGTATGTTGAAGACAGAGTATTGTTCTTGAAGAGAGACAGAGAGTTGTTTTTGTTTAGCACTGCGTCTGTAGCAGTCATACATATTTGGTGAATCCCTCACTGTTGAGGAAGAATTTGTAACAGTTTTCAAAGTAATAGAAGTTTGTTTTAAAGCCCTGAAAGCTCTGTCTCCTGTCAATTTATTTTTATTTCTCTGTGTTTACAAGGAGAGCTTATTCTCTCCACTTGGAATTCTCAAAATTCCAACATGGTATCGGAGCTGATCTAGGCTCTTTGAAGATTTCAAAGAAGCTGAAGAAGAAGACCTGTTGCAGCGTTTCTCTCCAGCAGCCTGAAAAGCTCAACAGTAGTCAAGGTCAGGTATTTCTCAAAAATAATAGTGCTGTTGCTTTGTATTTAAAAGGGAGTTTGTTCTTTTAGTAAAGGAAAGACAGTTTGTTTAAAGTCTGAGTTCAGTTTAAGAAGCAATGGCTGGACCAAGCACTGGTATGAATCTTGGAAGTGTTCAGCTTCCACAGTTTAATGGAAAGAACTATGATTATTGGGCCATTACCATGAGAGCCCTGTTTGTCTCACAACACTTGTGGGAACTAGTAGAAGATGGTTTCACAGAACCAGCTGATGAGCAGGCTTTTAATGCCTTAACTCAAGCAGAGAAAGATGTATTGAAGAATAATAGGAAGAAGGATGCTAAAGCTCTCTTCTGTTTGTATCAAGCTATAAATGAGAGTGTGTTTCCAAGGATAGCAGCAGCTAAGAAATCCAAGGAGGCATGGGAAACTCTGAAAGTAGCCTATCAAGGTATGGAGAAAGTTAAAATAGCAAAGCTTCAATTGCTGAGAAGAGATTTTGAAACTCTTTGCATGAAAGAGTCAGACAGTGTTGACACATTTTTCACACATGTGATTTGGACTGTCAATAAGATAAGATCCCATGGAGAAACTCTTGAAGAAAGAAGGATTCTGGAGAAACTTTTGAGATGCTTACCCTCAAAGTTTGATGTTATTGTAACCACCATAGAAGAGACCAAAGATCTCTCACAGTTCACAGTGGATGAACTGCATGCCTCGCTGATAACTCATGAACAAAGATTGAGCAGAGATGAACACTCATCTCTTGAGCACGCCTTCAAGACCTATATGCCTTCAGGAAGAGGAAGAGGTCAAAGAAAAGGAAGAGGAAGAGGCAGAAGTCAGAATAGAGGTGGAAGGGACAACTCTTCACATTCACATGGAAGGAGCAACATTCAAAGCCAGAGCCATGGCCAATGCAACAGCCAGCAAGGTGGACATCAACACCAACATGCTCAAGGACAAAGGTATGACAAATCCAATGTCCAGTGTCATTATTGCAAGAAATATGGGCACTATGCCAATGAATGTAGAAAGAAGCAAAATGACATGAAGAATAGGCAGAATGCTAATGTAGCAAAAGAGGAAAAGAACCCAAGTAATGTGCTGTTAGCTTGTAATGTAGCACAAGATAAAAATGATTATGTTTGGTTCTTAGATTCTGGATGTAGTAATCACATGACTGGCAACAGAGCAATGTTTGCCAATCTTGATGAAGAAGTCAAATCTGAAGTGACCACAGGGACAGATACTAAAATCTCTGTCAAAGGGAAAGGCAGAGTAAGTATTCGTGCAAGGAATGGGGAGCAAAAATTTGTTCCTGATGTGTATTATGCTCCAGGTCTGAAATGTAATATTTTGAGCGTTGGGCAGCTCATAAACAAAGGTTACAATGTTATATTCAAAGATGATGTGTGCACCATACAAGATATTCTTCCAAGCAAGAAAATTATTGCTGAAATACAAATGACCAGCAATAGAATGTTTCCACTCAAGCTCAACATTGACTTGAAAGGAAAAGGAAAGAATGTAGCAGCTGTAACTCAAGAAGCCTTCCAGAAGGAAGAGAAAGATGAAAATTGGTTATGGCATCTGAGATTTGGACATCTAAATTTCGGAGGCTTGAATTTGCTGCACAGAAAAGTAATGGTAAAAGGTTTACCACTGATAGAGAAGCCTGACAGCCTATGTGAAGGCTGCATCTTGGGAAAGCAACACAGAGAAAATTTTCCTTCAGGGAAAAGCATAAGGGCGAAAGCACCTTTGGAGATAATCCACTCAGATTTATGTGGGCCGATGCAAACAGCATCTGTTTCAGGCAGCAATTATATGTTGACTTTCATTGATGACTTCACTCGAAAAGTGTGGGTCTATTTTCTAAAATATAAAAGCGAAGTTTTTCAGAAATTTCGTCATTTTAAAGCTCTTGTAGAAAAGCAGAGCGGACTGCACATTAAAGTCCTCAGAACTGACAGAGGAGGAGAATACATATCAAAAGAATTTCTGCGTTTTTGCAGAGAGAGTGGCATACACAAGCAATTTACCACTAGGTACACGCCGCAACAGAATGGAGTGGCTGAAAGGAAGAATCGAACCATAATGGAGATGGTGAGAAGTATGCTAAAGGCAAAGCACTTGCCGAATGAGTATTGGGCAGAAGCAACAAACTGTGCTGTATACATTTTTAATAGATGCCCTACAAAAGCGGTGATGAACAAAGTTCTAGAAGAAGCGTGGAGTGGCAGAAAACAGGGAGTCACCCACATGAGAGTTTTTGGGTGTGTAGCATATGCACACATTCCAGACAAATTGAGAAAGAAGTTGGATAGTAAGGGGGAGGAGTGCATTTTCCTTGGATATTGTGAAGATTCCAAAGGATACAGACTGTATAACCCATCCACAAAGAAGTTTGTAATTAGCAGAGATGTGCAATTCATCGAAGAGGAAGCGTGGGATGGAAGCATTGAGAAAACAGTCAATGTCAAAAACTGTTTATCTCATGATGAAGATGATGTAGATGTGGTTGAGATTAATAACCCATCTATTGCACAACCTCCAGCAGCGCAAGGCCAACAAGGGACGCCTCAAGCGGCAGTGAGAACACCCTTGAGAAGAAGCGGCAGTGGTTCACCGAGTACACCACAAGTAGCAGAAGCCTTAGAGAAATCTATGAGCAAGGAGAAGCAAACGAAGGTATGAATTCCTTATTTGCTTTGTATTTTCAAGTTGATGATCCTATTCATTTTGAAGATGCTATTAAAGATAGAAAATGGATAGAAGCTATGGATGATGAAATTAAAGCCATAGAGAAGAATAGAACATGGGAGTTGGTTGATCTCCCAGAAGGTAAAGAAGTCATTGGAGTTAAATGGGTATACAAGACCAAAAGCAATGCTGAAGTAAAAATAGAAAGACACAAGGCCAAACTTGTTGTCAAAGGATATAAGCAGAAGCAAGGGATTGATTATGAAGAAAATTTTGCACCAGTTGCAAGAATGGAGACGGTAAGAGCAGTGCTGTCCATAGCAGCACAAAATAGATGGAAACTATATCAAATGGATGTAAAATCCGCATTTTTAAATGGAGTTTTAATGGAAGAGGTACATGTGGAACAGCCTCTTGGATATGAGAAGAAAGGCCAAGAGCATAAGGTCTGTAAATTGAAGAAAGCTCTTTATCGGCTGAAACAAGCGCCAAGAGCGTGGTACATTAGGATAGACTCCTATCTACTGGAAAATGGATTTGAAAAGTGTGAGGGAGAACCCACCCTCTACATCAAAGAAAAGGATGGTAAGTTATTGATTGTTGTCTTATATGTTGATGATTTAATTTTACAGGTAATGATGATTACCTTGTTGAAAATTTTAAAGCAGTCATGAAAGATGAATTTGAAATGACTGACATGGGTTTGTTAAGATACTTCTTGGGAATAGAAGTGGAGCAAGTTGAGAAAGGAATTTTTATTTCTCAAGCAAAGTATGTGAATCAAGTTCTAGAAAGATTTAACATGCAGGAGTGCAAAGCTGCAATTACTCCCACAGTAATGGGATTGAAGTTAAGTAAGAATGACAGCAGCAAGGATTTCGATCCAAGTTTGTATAAAAGCATATTTGGCAGCCTCATGTATTTGACTGCAACTAGGCCGGATATTATGAATGATGTTAGCTTAATTTCCAGATTTATGGAGAAGCCAAAAGAAGCACATTGGCAAGCAGCAAAGAGAATTATGAGGTATGTGAAAGGAACAAAAGGATTTGGTATTTTATATACTACTTCAGAAAATTCAGAATTGGTTGGATACACTGACAGTGATTGGGCTGGAAGTGTAGATGATCAGAAGAGAAGTTCCGGTTATATTTTTCATATGGGTTCAGGAGCCATTTCATGGGCTTCTAAGAAACAACCTATTGTAGCATTATCTACAGCAGGGGCAGAATATGTGGCAGCTACAATAGCAGCGTGTCAAGCAATTTGGATGAGAAGAATGTTGAGAAGTCTATGTCAAGAACAGGTAAAAGGGACTGTGATTTATTGTGACAATAGCTCAGCTATTGCATTGTCAAAGAATTCTGTGTTTCATAAAAGAACAAAGCACATAGACACAAAGTATCATTATATCATAGACTTGGTGAATAATGGTGAAGATGTTTTACAGCATTGTAAAACAGAGGAACAATATGCAGATATTTTAACTAAACCATTAGGACAAAAGACATTTGAATTCCTAAGAGAATGCTTGGGTATGATGGATAACCCAGCAGCTGACTTTAAGGGGGAGTGTTGAAATATTAAAGTCACCTGCCGTGCCTTGGGCAGGAAGAACAAAGAACAAAGGACAAAGGCAGCAGCAGCAGAAACAGAGATTGAGTGCGCAGCACTCTGTATTAAAGAATGTTGGTGAATCCGTAAGGAAGAATTAATTTTTGATGGGCCGCAGCCATAGATGGCAGATGAAATCAACTCAGTGATGGGCAGAGCCGTTCTTCATAGTGGAAGGATGAAGATTTTTCGTAGATCTTTTCTACAGAGGAGTAGACTAAATTAAAAACAGTCGTTTCGGGCTTTAAGTCCTCAACAACCAGAATGAATGGAAATTGTTTAACAGGCGGAAGTCCTTTTTATTTTTGAATTGGCGGGACAAGTGGTCCCCACCATTTATATGCCAATCGGAATCGGAATCGGAAATTTATGATTGAAGCAGTGTCTTGTTGATATGGGAGAGTTCTGCAAAGAGGAACATTTTAATACAAACAAAACATATATAATAATCACCCCCACAGCAGCGGAGGCCCGTGGGTCCACAAGACCACGTGGCAGAAATCTATTGAATCGATTAGTTTCAATCGCAAGGTTTCAATTGGCGGGATTTTATTGTGTGCCCCGATCAGGGCGGATCCGATCGCAATCGAAGGATCGAGTCCATGGAGTAATCGCAATCGAAAGTTTGAATGGGTCACGAAGTTTGTTGTCAAGACATTTTCCGATCGTCGATTGTTGATTGCCGACTGATCGCAAGTGGAAGATCGGAGCCGTGTTTCCAATTGCAATCGAAAGATTGAATGGAACACAAATTTTGTTGTCAAGACTTTTGTTCGATTGGCGATTGCCGACTGCGTAGTGGTCCCCACTCGTACGTCTGGCATTTCACATTTTATAGTTCCGCAAAGGTTTTCCTTTGTATTTGGTTTTATTTTTTATTTAAGTTTTAATATAGTTTTTATGTGTAATGTAAAATTTATGTGCGGCATATATAAAATGAAAAGGCCCGTGAGCCATGGTATTGGATTGTATTTTTTTTTTGTTTTGACTCCTCGCACAGCAGCGCGGAAGAGGGAATACACAGCAGTGTGTTGTATGTTGAATACAAAGTATTTTTCTTGAAGAGAGACAGAGAGTTATTTTTGTTTAGCACTGCGTCTGTAGCAGTCATACATATTTGGTGAATCCCTCACTGTTGAGGAAGAATTTGTAACAGTTTTCAAAGTAATAGAAGTTTGTTTTAAAGCCCTGAAAGCTCTGTCTCCTATCAATTTTTTTTTATTTCTCTCTGTTTACAAGGAGAGCTTATTCTCTCCACTTGGAATTCTCAAAATTCCAACAAACCGTTAGTGCTCGCCTTTTAAAAAGAGCACTAACTTTCAACCGTACAATCGATTAATCAGATCGCATGATAAAAGAAAAATTGTCGCACCGGGATCTGGAGTAACCAGATCAGATTCATGTGTTTGGGCTATCAATCAATGCCGGCGTAGGTGAAAATTGTAGCCTCCGTACTATCGATCGTTAGATGCAATCGCTCACCACTGACCCTCACTTGACCGAGGTGGATTCCACCGATCACCCATGGACTCCATCGATCTACAAGCAACCACCGATGTGAGGCACTCTGATTTATTTTATTTATTTTATCCACGCATGTAGCAGGTCTTCACCACTCAGAGTGCACCATTCCACTCAGCTTTAAGTTTTAACCGGAAGCTCTCATACCAGGTTAAAAACTGACAATCTATTAACTAAATGGCTTTCCAGGGGAGATATGTAGAGAGTGCCCAACCACTCCACACAATGAAGTGACTATTCAGTCAAAAGAGCCTCATACATATAGGCTTTCACACTAATGGAGTGGTTCCAACCACTCCCTAGATAGTAGGATCCCTAGATAGTAGGATCTGAGACCTAATCTTAGAGTCTCAATCCTACCCAAGCAGCTAAGTCTAGCTTTCTCCATTATTTGCATTAGGTCCTAGATTTATATGTTAACAAGGATTCAATAAATTATGGAAAGATTTTCAAAGTATTAACTAACCTAAATAAATTATTTTGACGTGCATTTATTTCTTAAAATATAAAACTTAAAAAAGAAAGATTTGCATATTAAGTGATTTGATTTTTCTTTGTGCTTGATGGATTTAATGTTGAAATGGTTCTAGGTTGATTATATATATAAGTGAAATCACTGCATTGAGGTGGGTACCTTGTTCTAGAAATTAGAGGTATCATACACCAATTTGGTGTCTAGTTTGGCTGTGACCTTAATATTGGATAATAATAATAATAATAATAATAATAGTATGAACTCCATCCTAACCGTGCAAGTAATTACACATCTCCTTCATTTTGAGCAGCATGCCTACACCTTGAAAATATTTTTAAACACTTGCATTATAGAAACTAAAAGATTTCATATTTCAATTCAAATGACTTTCTACTCTATTTTTAGATAGATTTGACCAAGAAATATACCTAGAAAAGCACCAAGACATAGAACAATTAGACGACATTTAATGTTTTCACCATAAGAAAGTTTTGTATTTTTCAATTTCTTTATATAATATATACATAATTGACACCGAAACATTTCAATTTACATGGATAATACCATATTTTATTAGTAATTAACTAGTTTTATTATATGATTTTTTTGGAAGAGAAAGTTTGAAAACAAAATGCTGAAAAACAAGTTGTTCTATAAAATATATAAATAGTTGATATTAAATTATTTTATTTATAACCCATATTATTATCATTAATTTAGTTTACTATTATTAACATATTTTGAAATACACATATACCTAATATTGAAAATTGCCCCTCTCTATATAAAAATACAATCCCGAACAAAAAGTTATAATTGAAATGATTTGACCCTTTTTGGTGCTCCATACATCCCATCATAAAATGAATTCAGGGTGGTTCTTTATAATAGTATCAATTATACTAAATATAAAATTCTCACCAATATATAAAATTATTTTTATATGTAATTATATTTCATAAATACTATCTCACTATAATTATAAATATATCTAATTTTTTTAATTGGAAAAAATAATTATATTCACTTATTTATAATTTCAATTTCTTCAACAAGTTATACTTTATTTTTATTCCACACTATTAATGCTCCTTAATAATATGTACACACAAAATGGAAAGTTTACCGAAAAGAGTTAATTATGTTCCTTCTTTATCTTCTGATGTTTGTCATTCATAATATACTAATTAAATTATATGATGCTTTTCATTTTGCACATCTATGTTAATGGTGAGGAATTAAACAAAAACAGTTTAAGTAATTGATTTCAACTAACTTTAAATATTGAATATGGGAAAACGTTGTTAAGGAATATTGCATATCTTTTAATTAAAGATTATTCCAGCTCAAATAAATTATTCTATTTTAAAGTTATTCCTATTTATAATTAATTAAAAAAAAATCATTTATGTTTCATAATAACATTTCCCATGTTTTTTTTACACTCGGGAGAACCTCTAAATGCAATGATATTGGAATATTCAAAATGATATAGGATTTGAAATAATAACACATCTAATTTTTGGTTACGAATCATTTTATTTTTATATATAATTAATATAAAATTGTTTTATTTTATTGTGGGAATCAAAATATTTTATTTATAGTTTATATATATATATTAGTCAAAAGTGAAATTATAAATGTTATTTATTTATTTATAATTATTTTTTTACTATATATAATGTAAATTCACCATTAGTCCCATAAATATGTAATAAGTGTTGAATTTTTTGATCAATGGCTAAGAATGCAGAGCTATGATTAAGTGCACTGAACAGAGTTAGATGCTTCCTCTTGTCATTGTTTATGTGGCTAGCGCATATGTTAGGTGTAGGCAAATTGGTTCACCATATTTTGGCCATTTGTATTCCGAAAAGTACCTTCAAGGTTAACTCCAGCAGTGGGTTCTGAGATGTTGAAGGTGGTTTGCAGGGATGTGACTCTTTGGTGGCCATGTGCTCCAAATTTTCAACAAGGAAAATAAGTTCTCGCATGCACATTTGTTTTTATTAATGAATATTGATCTATTTCTATGGAGGTGTGGAAAATCATTTGTGATTGCCTTATAATAAGTTGAAATTTTCAGAATTGGTATATCGCTTATATGTTCAAGAAAAGTTCCCTGTGTTAATGTGAGGCCACATTCAGACGTTACCACTAAACCAAGAACGTCGCCGCCCATGCCATCTGCCACTGACCTCGTTGAATCTCTGGCACACATCGACGCTGAACATAACATGCCACGAAGCCGCTCGAAGCAACCGCCACACTAATTTTATTGTGCATCCATGTAATCCACATGGAGGATTAGAAAATTCTAGATCTTCCTCCTTGATCTATAAATTTGTGTTTCGTGCCTCTGTCTGAGAAAGCCAAGCAAGGCAAGGCCTCCTGTGATATAATTCTGTGAAGTTATTCTTCATTTCTGTGTGTTGAGATGTTTTTCTCCATTCCTATATCCTTGTGTTATCTATTGTCTATCTCTCTTTTATATTCCGTTGACCTCCCCTTGTGTTATTGGTTGTTGCTCTTTGTCCCATATTTCATTTCTCTGTACTCACTAACTGGTATCACAGTCAATTTACGTCTCTCAGCCATTGAAATTCTTTTGAAAATTCATGATCTGGAAGCTGAGTGAGTCTGTGCCTGCAATTTTTCTGTGTGTGGAAAGTCACTGAAGTGAACAGAGGACCGATAATTTCTGCAGCTCAAAATGGGATGCATTTTAGCCATTCATGGGGCATTTCTGAGAAATCATTTCATTGCCTTAAGAACAAACAGAAATTGTTCCACTCACTTAAGAAGAGTTCTGTAAAATTTTGCAATTGTTGGTGATCTGAGATAGGTGGCTGGCTTGTTTTACAGTGTAATAATCTTTTATTCCATTTAAAAAACATAAGGATCGTGCTCATACATCCAATTATGCAATAAAATTCTTGTGTCAATTTTATGTGTTTTTTAAGTGCTTTATGTGTCAGAAATTTAAAATTTATTTAAGATTATTAAAGGCGTGAAAAACAAAAATAATTTGTAGAAAAATAACCAGCAACACACAATAGAAAAATAATAGAGTTCACCCTCAACACTTGGACTACATATCCTTGAGCCTCCATCAATGGACTAGGCTCTCTAGGATTGAAATGGTTAAATTGTTTTACAAGTTGATGCTCTACTCCATTGGTTTGGTAGATTGTACCAATGGCCTCATAATTCAAAAATACCGCTATATTGACTGTTCAATGACTAAAAATGGACCATGGCTCTCTTGGGAGTGATCTCTTCTGTTGGTGGCGTTGAGCTTCCCTGAGCTATGTTGTGGCACAAAACCTGTAAAAGTATTTGTTTTCTCCTGAAACATGTCTCACTATTTCCAAAACATGTCAATTATCCAAAATAAACTATTCATTCTCTCAGAATGGCCTCTGGCTCCTCTGGCTATGCCTCTAACACTTGGTGGCCCTCAGCTCATTGAAAATTCCCTGTAGAATTTTTGCATATAGAATTCCCCAAATGGATTTGAAAGCCACACCATTCACATCAGAAAGTCCAATATAGTAAAAAATGACTATTCATTTTCGAAATTTGGCCAAGTGATGCTCAAGATAGAGCACAATCAAATTTTCCTCAATATTCTCCACCAAAACTGGAAAAACTCTAGTTAAGACTGCTAAAAATAACCAAAGCCAGCAATTTTGGCGTGCTCCCCTAAAATTCTGCCAGATTAAAACAGATTAATTAGAGGTTAAGGACACTTATCTTAATGATGAACACACTTTAATGGATTCATTAACACAAATCACATGTCATGGTTAATCTCATATTAATTAACGTAATCTAGATTTAATTACAAGTTTAGCACTAATGAATGTTTGAATTTTTCCTGCCGGTTTTTTCGGAGCTCCTAGTCATCAAGAGTTGGTCTCATGGGAGGGGGTTGGCCCGAGGGGCTGGCCCCCTCTAGACCCCCAACCATCGGCGCATTAAAATTTATCGTGTGGCGGCAACACATAACCGTTAAGACCTTCAATGTAGACGGATTGGTAGGACGATGGTGTGGTATGAGGTAGGTTAGGGATTTCACCCCAACCCTGACCATAATTTTTCCATGCTTGGCCTTGCTCCTAGAACTTAACCTCCACCAAAACGCAATAAAGTGCTCCTCCAATTAAATTATAACTCCACCAACCTGTATATATGTCCCTTTGTCACATATACAAAGCCTCCACATGTGATATTCACCATGGTTACAACCCATATGGTTTCGACCTTGGGATATGGCATATGTTCCATAATATTCATGTGATTTGACCATAGAATTAGAACTTAGGGCAAATAAAAATGTATCTTAATCTACCACCATGGTATCACCCTTAGCCTAGGTTAGAACTTAGGTTTAAAAATAATATGTGCCACAAATAAAAACCATTCAACCCTAATGTCCAACATTAAATATGAAATGATAATTGGACCATCCATGAAATAATTCGAACCAAGGGTTGGGGAGGGCCCACCAGAGAGGACACATGGTGTCCCCTGGTTGGGTTGTGGTCCGACCTAAGAAAAAATCAAATTCAAACTTAAGAATATTTTGGAGGTCATTGGGAAATTTTTCCCTTCACAAACCCATGTGAAACTGGAGATGACAATTGTCCGAGTGGCACTGGCTGCAATCTGGAGAATATTCCTAAGGTGCCGACTGGACTCCTAAGTCAGTTGTTGTACCCATTCTATGCATCTTTTACTTGTTTTGGAAAGCGAACAACAGACCATAACTCCCTCGTACGAACTCGGATTTTGACGAAATGAGTCGCGCTAGAATCTTAGCGATGAACTCGATCTGGTCGTTTAGGTCTGAAATAATTTTGAGAACTTTGATTGTTTTAGCTAATTTTAGGCCCTGATCCAAATTTTGATCACTCCTTCCCACTAATGGGATTTTGGACCCATAAAAGCTAATAATTTTTTTCTTGAGCTTCAACACTGTTTTGTTTTCACGTTAGATCAATTGATTTTACTTGAAAAGTCTTTTTTTTTTAATCACCTTAACATGCCTTGCATCACAACTGTCCATGTCTCTCAACCACTTTTCTCTGGTTGTTGCTGACCCACTTCCGCATTGCTGACTATTGTTGACTGATACATACCCTGTTGTACCAAATCGATCTCTATGTTATTGGAAAACTGTTAGCCTTCCCACTGAGAATCAAGTCCCTCTTGCAACAAATGCATACAAGCTTCTTCTTGGAAATCCTCTTACCCAAATTAAGCTTGCAATGTGAGTGAACTCTTGGCTTCAACATAAGAAACCAGCTTGTTTTGTGATGGATGCAAAACAATTTTCATCTCGTCCACTTCTCACTGAATGGACCTCAAACTTTCTGCGATGTCTTGTCACAAGAACACAATCAATGTTGGAAAGAAAACATTATGCAAGAATTGAAATGATGACCGCATTTTTTTTTTGCTCCTTCAAAGCAATGATTGTCACCTCCTGTAACATCAAGTACATGGTGATCTTCTTGCACATTGGTGTATCCAGTATTGACTCACAATCGACAAAAACCATCGACTAAAACATAAGTCGATCAACATAATCGACAAACATAGTCGACAAACAACATGCGACATCAACAACACAAGTCGACATGAAATATGCAACACAAACGACATAAATCGATATGAAATGTGTGCGACACAATCAACACAAGTCGACATTCCATGATACATAATGACAACACTCATGCATGTTTCTATTTACAATGAACCTATCACAAGTTCTCTATTTACACATACAAAATCTCATGCATATGTACACTCTTCAACTCTCTCTTTCAAGTATAAACAAGTACAAAGACCCAAAACATATGAGTGATCATAAGAGCTGAATTGAATGATAAATTTCTGCAACATAAATGAGTGACATACCCATATTTTACACCATCTTGGCGAAATTTTGCAACAAATAAAAATGCCTTCAACTGAACAACATTCCCATGCAATCTTGCATCATACAAGTTGTGATAATCTGCTGCAATTTTGTCATACTTTCAATAGAAATTCATGCATACATAAGGCTGAAATTTTCATCTATGTACAAAGGAAATGCATGCCTTACTTGGTCAAGAAATCGAGCCATTTCTTACCAATCCACTTCAATGGCGATTTTTCCTACTTAACATCCTCTTCTTGTGAAACGTCTTGAATCACATCGATGATGGAATCTCCTTTTCCATTCTCACCAATCTTTTTATCAACTTGCTTCAAATTCTTTGGATGGGTGGTTGGATGCAGTGTCCAACATTGGTCAATGAGATGTCCCTTCTTCTGACAGTGAGTGCAAATATTTTGCATATTCTGTTCAAGTCACCTTTGCTTTAATTATTTCATGTATGCTATCATTCTTTTCCAGCATCTTGAAACTTGATGGTTATACAAACCAGAATATGAACAACTTTTTCTCCCATTGATGCATGCAGATTTGTCATGCTTAACATAATCATAAACAACATGATTATAGGAACAATTATACCTTGAATGATTCTTTGCATGTTCATCTTTATCACCTTCTTGAGGAGATGAACTTGAAGAGTTTCTAGCTCTCTTTTGAAGACCAACAACAATGTTCATGTCCTTATCGTTGTCACAACTCTCTTGTTCGCCATAAGCTACATGTCTAAAAGCATCTTGTTGCAACATGGGTTTCAAACAATTGCATTCATCTTTATTACAAATTTAACATGTTTGAGGGCTTGAACCTGCAACAAAATTCCTTCTTGGAACTGTTTCAAGTGCCTTCATGGCTTTAGAGCTTTCTCCATAAATTTGTCCATAGCCAAGACCCAAATACTTAGGCCTTTCCTCAACCATAATTAGCTCAACTATGCTTTGTGCATGTTTTCCTAATCCTTTACCTTCATAGCCCATTTTGATCATCAATTTGGACCATATTCCTCTAGCGTGTTTTCAAAAGAACCTACACATATATCTTGAGAAGAAATTGAAGGCAAACTTGAATTATTTACCTCTTCTTCAAGCACATGCTTGGCTAAGGCTTCTTTGGCATCATGGAGTTGAATCTCCATCTCATGCATCTTTTGAAGAAGTTCTTGCTTTTTTTTCTTCATGGAAACCAACTGCTCTTGAAGTTTAGTACTCTCCCTTCCATCTTCATAGAACTTTTGCACCATATCTTTCATGATGTATATGTCCTGCACCATCTCTTTATCAAAGATTCTTTCAAAGGAGGATGGTTTAGAATCACCACTTAATGAAGTTTCCATCACAATTGTAATGAATAAAAGATCTTCACAACAATTCACAAAGCTTCACAAACTTCTTTATTATGATTTGAGAACCAAGCTCTCAATCTAACTTCTCCTTCACACATAAAATTTCAAACTAGTAAATTCTCCTTGCACAATTCAACAACCAATAGCTAACCCTAACTATCCTTGGCTATAATGAGCTAATCTAAGCTTTGATACCAACTTGATGTGAAATGAGGGAAAAATTGTTAATGCTATGCAAACTCCTTTATCCATATAAGAAATGTGTTTCTTATGTGCATGGTTTTATGTGTAATGAGCAGGCTGCTTCCAGGATTTTAATGTTTAAATGTCTTAGAAAATAACATGCCAACATCAACAGCTGAAAATACATATACATCAAACCATAAGACAAGAATTTTGATGGAGTTCACCCCACTTGGGCTACATATCCTTGGCCTGTCAACATGACTAGATCACTCTTCTATTTGGTGAACAAATGTACATATCAGTATACTGCCTTACTATGTGGCTATCACCCCTTCAAGATGATGTTATCTTGCAAATAACTCTCACATATAACAGCAATACAACAATCTCCTACAGAGATGATCTATACCTCACCAATGAGTGCTAGAAAGCCCTCACAATACACTCCAATTCCACACTGAAGCATACATAAAATATCTTCATAAACTTAATGAATGAAGAAAAAAAACCAGAACTGAACCATGTTGGCCATAGTTGTTGCAAAAATAGTTCTGTAAATGAGAACAACCCCTACAAGGTCTCCTCCTTGATCCAAAGCTACCAAAACTACTTCAAATGGCTGAATGATCCATACACCCTTTTTGTCAAACTTTCAAATTGACCTTAAAGATGTGTTCAAAACAGAAAACATAAGTTACCATTAGATTCATAGCATCATTAAACCCCTTAGTAGCCTCTTCTGGTTCTTCATTTGGACTACAGGTCCTCTAGACATGGCCTCTTCTGGTTCTTCATTAAGGCTACAACTAGTGAAGACTCCTCTAGGACGGCTTGAAAACCTGGAAGGTCTAGTCTTGTGTCTACTATCTTAGTATCAAACTCCTTCTCTTCAGGTTCTTGAGTCCTTTCCTTCTTACTTACATGTACTTCCTCCACCTCGATTTCTTTAGCTTAGTCAATGGTCCTTTTTGGTGGCTTGTCTTTGACAGTCAGGGTCTCGATCTCCATATCTGTATCCAAAGGCCATGAATCAAAATTAAATTTTTATTTGATTCCAGGTATGGGTTCATGTACATAGGTTGAAGCTTTTATATTTTCTCTCCTTCGAGCAATGACACCCTTGGGATCATAATGCCAAATATCTCCCTGCTGGAATTCCATATTTCTGAGAAGCTCCTCAACTACTTTGAAATCTTATCTTGATTTGATAACAAAAGGGCCTTTAGTGTTTCCCAATTTAAACATATATCCTTTGTTTGTAGGAAAAGAGTGGATTTGGTCTACATTAAGCCTTTGTCTAATGAATTATAATGAAAATATCCTCATGGGCATGAATAATGTCAAGTGATATGGGGGAAGCTCACAACCATAAATTATGATTTTCTTATGGTCTTCAAACAAATACCAATCTCC